>CAJNIZ010043727.1:266-22419 GCA_905231905.1 Symbiodinium pilosum
ACACCTGCGTAGCATGTTTTCTGGCAATTTGTAGAGCCAATCGAGCATCGTGAGCATGGGGAGGGTCAAGGAGAGCCATTGCGCGCTGCCACTGCTCCTGCTTGGTGAGGTACTCAATCCGACTCCTTGCATGTGCCTTGAGTGAGGATGCCGAACGCTTGGAGTGCTCAGCTGCTCTAAGCTGCCAATAATAGCACGTAAGAGCAATTTCCCTCGGTGTGAGATGGAAAGGTTTGGCCTGTTCCAAAGATCTCCATCTGGCAGCTCGGATTCCAGCAAGCAGCAGCGGTTGATCGGCAACTGCATGGTCTTCTATCTCCTTCTGCCGCCATGCCTGCCATGTGGTTTCCGGGAGGTGCATCTCGCGCATTATCAGTAGGAAGTGGAGAGTGGGGCGCGCGCCTGGTTGATGGGCTGCAGGAGGTGCCCTCCGATCAGCCTGGCATATGTGCTTATTGCTTCTCCGGCTAAGGTAGCGCATGCTGCCAATGCTATGGCCTGCTGGCCCGCAGACACCAGACCTGTTGAGCAGTGAATAACGCCCGGCATTGGTCTGATCTTCCTGAAAGGTAAGCGTCAGACCTGTCGTGGAGGATGCAGGAGGTACCCTCCAGTCCGCCTGACAGGTATGTTGGCAGCTGTGCAAGTTGAGGCAGGGCTTGCTATCACACCTTGAGAGGTCAGCACAAGATTGGAGTATCCTGCAGCCTGCAACCAGGTTCGCTTGCCGGATATTGCTTAAGGCTAGCGTCGAACCTTTAGGAGAAACTGTAGGAGGTGTCCTCCACGAATGCGTCCTGGCAAGAGCATTATGGACACTGATTGCAAAGCAGGTGTTGTGTCCTGGCGGTTTCGGAGGTTGCACCCTAGACCTTTGGGGAGTGGAGTGTTCATTGTGGGCACAGCTGCGCTTAACGTAACTGAGATGTCTGACCGACCTGATGGTGTCGTTGCCGACAAACGACCTGTTTGAACCAACATAAGATGTGAATCTCCTGCAGTGAACCGGGCCTGAGGCTGCTAGCACAGGAGGTGACCTCCAGACGTCCTGACATGTATGCAAATACCAAGTGCAAGCAGCTGCATCAGCAGCGCAATAGTGTTCAGGAGGTCTGAGGTCATAGCCGTGTACAGTGCTGGGTAAGACAGCCCGTCGCACAATGCTCACACCGGTTTGGGTATGCTGGAAGTCAACGCTTGCTTGGTTGCTCAAGACATGAATGTCCAACATGCAGATGGCGTAGGTAACACCGTGCATGAGCATGTTCCAGGGAAATGCATGTGTTGGAGCCATGGCAGCTACCGAACTAAGGCTCAGCAAAGCTACTGCTGCGCTATCGCAGCTCTTGAGCCGTGGGGCTTTAAAGTACAAACAACAATGAGTAAACACATGTACCATTGGTCGGCCAAACTAACGTGCACGGTCCGGCGCTTTGCAGTTGCCTGCCGTCAAAAGATGACTGCCGTAAGACGTGCAGAAAGGTAAACGCCGTGAAATAGAAGTGAAACATTGGCAGGGACCCTGAAGGTCGAAAAGCGATCAGCTGGTGCTACGAACATCAAGGTAGGGACACAGGCAAGGCCAGCGTCTCCTTTTCTTGGAACTGCGCGAGCTACGAACTTCAAGGTTGGGATTTAGGCAGAGCCAACGCAACCCTTGGAACTGCGCACCACTTACTACAACGAAATTGAAAGTGCAAATTGTAAGAACAATTATTAAGAAGGACGACCAGTAGCGAAAAGATTTTTCGGTAAGTCCAACTCCCTGTCCGGAGCTCAAGGAGCCAGAAACAGGGGATGGAGTGGCTGCGTCACTCAGCCCGGGCCGGAACAAAGTCGACACCTTCCGCCAGGCCATGGGGGAGCCCTCTGAAACCGGCAGAGGATGGATGGCAGCACATTCAGGGGCCTGTTCTTTGTTTTCCGCACCATGTCTTGGAAGGCCCAGGCAACGGTCAGCAGGGCATTGTGGATGGCGACACTCAACCGATCCATGACACATTATCATGGATGGGTGTTACAGACGCGAGCCTAGAGGCCAGTATACGCAGCAAGAGGGCTCTTGGCCCAAGCTGTCTTGGATGAACTGCGTCTGCCTACACACGGCCATCGGCTTTAGGGCGCAGGCAGAGTCCACACGCACATCACCCCATGAGAGATGGCTCGCTGGGTCGAGCGCGAGGAACTGCACTGGTAGAAAGCAAACTTGTTCTAGCCAGCTGTTTTCAGCTAGTTCTGCTGCTGCCTTGTGTTTTTTTTTGCTGATTCTCTTCCGGTTTGGCTTGCGAGTCTGTGCGGATGGGGGTTCGGGACATGGGCTGCTTCAGCAGGTGTGGGATTTTCATTTCGGTTTGTAAGCTGCGAGTGAGAAGGTGTTTTGACGGCAGATCGTCGGCTGGAAGATCATCGAACAAGCTTGAGGCCCAAGTGTGAACTTCTTTAGAAGTACATTCCGTGAAGGACTTGTGGAGAGCCTTGCTGGCGGTGTCTCCGTGCAGGAATTTGGATTATGTAAGACCCCACCAGAGCTGGCTGGGGGCCACCACTGGCCTCCGAGCCTTGTGTTGCGCAGCTTGCTCGCCTCGAGCAGTTGAATTGCTCACCAGCGTCGAGCGGCCACAGCCAATCCAAGTATTTGCCCGGACAGGCCTGATAACCATATTCCTGATCAAAATTCTCAAAGTGATCCGGCTGCCAGATGTGAAAAAAGATGGTGCTGTCCAGCGCAATGACCATAGGCAGCAGGAAATTACTCAGTGCGCTCGCTTGCTGTGTATCGGTCGCCGGTATTTCCCAGCAGATGCTGATTTGCTACAAAGGCTGACCTCCAGCAAGTCATGCTAGAGTCACCAAATTGTACATTTGCTGACCCCTCCTTCCTTGCTTGCAGTGAGCAAGGACGGCAGTGGTTGTTCTAGATCGAACTTGGGTTGTTGGGGCAGCTGAAGAAGATGGCACTGCTGGCTCAGCAGTATCCTCAGCGCTTCTTCATGGGCTTTGATTGATGATCAGGGGTAGGCATCCTGCTTCGAGATCAATATGGTCAATATGGGCGACGGCGCCCTTTGCCAACCCACGCAGAGTGAAGATGCCCTTTGGGCACCGAAGGTAAGGCAGGAAGTTGTTGTCCCGGTGTCCTGCGCACGCAATATAGCCGCTCTCTCGATAATGTAGCCAGCAAAGTTCTTAGTGGTGCCCGCTCCACGTTTTCGGGCTGGTATTCGTTTGACAGCTCCTTCCTGCTGGTAGGGATGGCCTGTGCACCGAAGGTTTTCTCCACATGTATTTCAGTGCCCGAGCATGCATTGAGCCTGCGCATAAAGTCAGTCCGATGCTTCTAAACTCGTTTGAAAGCCCTTGGCTGCGAACTCAAAGGCTGGTAACGTGGGTTCCAAGGCTTCGATCTTTTTCATGGAAGCGGCAGTGGGGCGTACGAAGCTGGGAAGGCGTCGAGAGCCACGGTATTTCCTGTTTCAGTTAGACTTCGAACTGCGTGGGTAACCAGAGTGGCGTATCCACTCTGCAGGTGCTGGCGCAGAACGAATGCTTGTCCATGTGATTAAAAGTTTCACAATGCAAGCGACAACGGAGGGCTGCCCTTATAGAACAAGGCACGTAAGGCTGAATCGCTAAAATTACTCCGGGCAGTCCTCTTGGATAATCCTCGGTTCATTTGATGTCGCTTCATGCGCATTACCAAAAAACATGGTTTTGGAGTGGCTTTAAATTGGCAATCAATGTGCGCGGCCTGATGGCCGAAAGAAATTTTGAACTTGTGAGCATGCTGTCTTGCCATGTCTTGCTAACATGTTTGTAAAGCAGCGGGAGTCTTACAAAATCTGCTAGCATATAGTTTCGATGCCGGGAACATCTTGGCTCTGACACTGGGAAATGGGCGATAGCCCAATTTTTGGTGTCTTCAGCCACGCATTTGCCGAACCATCTTTCTGCGCACTTTCGCAGGAAATTTGGAAGCCTACACTGTTGCTTGAAAAGAGACGAATCCGCCAGCATGAACCTAATCGGTTCAAAGCCGCCGAAAAAAACGGATCGCAATTTTGGGTGCATGCCACCTTCTACCATTCGCGTCATACAAAATGCCAAAGTAGAAAACGTTTTGGACATTGCCCTCCGGGAGCATTCAGTGCCTGCAAAGCATTGCGACACGGCTATCGGCTATCGTGATAGTATCGCGTTCAGGCTTAACCTGCGGTTTTCAGAACTGTTTTTTTGGCGTGGAGCAACGGTCCAGTCAAGAAATTCGGCACAAGCTAAAACGTGGGTTTTGCTAAGCCGGAACAATGCCGACATTGGAAGCGGGTCGAAGCTGTGACCATTCCAGCTGGACGGACTACAAGTTGCTGTTAGCACTGCATGCCATTGCCTTGCAGCAGCATGTCATACCACGGTGATTGCTGGCTATTCGCGTAGCTACCGCAACTCTTGTTCTTGTTCGCTACCGACAAGTTTACGAGCTTGCGAAATGGACCAGGCTTTTCAAGAGGAGGCCAAAGCCACCCCTAGGCAGGAGCAGAGACAGGCGGCATCGACGATTCTTGTGTTCAAAAAGATCGAAATCGCAGAGCAAATCCTGATGTTGTTCGTATGTTTGAGCGAACTGCAGTCAAATTTCCACCTTTGGATCCGGCAGTCCCGTGAGGGGCGCGCGGCCTGTGCTCAAGGACTCATCGCAGCCTTCCTCCATTGAGTGGGAGCGTCGTCACATGTTCATACAACTGGGTTCCAAACTGTGCCAGCAGGCATGCCAGCACGCGCTATTGGCCACTCACGGTTTGAAATCAGGAAAAACGACATCAATATTGATCTAAGCTGGACATCGACAAGCAGGTGCTGCAGTTTTGCCGTAAAGTCCAGCCAGCGCACGAGCTTGTAATGCCAAGAAGACTAGCGAACCCATGCACTTTCCCATTGTTTGGGTTTGTACGCAATCATTCTTAGACTCGTGCACATTTTCATGTTATGATGCCATGCAAACTTCGGACTTTGAGAGAGACTCTCCCGAACTGCCAGCTGAACTTGCCGCCATGCAGCTTCAGGTTGCCGGGATCGATGGAATTTTCACGCGAGCCAAGCAGCTGGCTACATGGCTGCATCAGTAAAACGTCGGCACCGATTGAATGTTTGTCTCAAGCTGGTGATTGAAGCTTGAAGGCCAAGTCGTTCTTGCGAAACTTGTGAAGATCTGAAAAGTTGCATATCTTGAGGGTCCCAAGCTCAAGCATGCCAGCAACATGTGCTTTAACGTCATTCAGACAAGTGAGCAGTGCAGTAATTTCGGTTGGGATGTCCAGGCGGCAGCACCAATTACAAAACCAACAGTGTTTGGTGAACAAGAAGATCCCGAGCCAGAAATTGAAATCACGGCTGCTGCGAGTTCGCGCTAAGTTGCGTCGATTGAAATGTTTCAGATGCTGAGCAGGGGTCTCTCGCTCGTGGACATGTCCGTGATTACTGCTGATGCTTGCTACGCCTTGCGCAAATCCTGCTTGCAAGGTTTTCTAGGCTGCGGTTTGGCATGACTCGTGTGGGCTTTGAGATGCTCAAAAGCTTAACCTGCAGGCACTGCGCCCCAAAGCAGGGGGGGGTGCCAAAGTTGTGCTTTCTACACGCTAGCGTTTTCTGGTAGCTAGGTAGGAGAACGCTGGAGTTTCAATCGGGCTGTAACCTGCAGTCCTTTCTAGCACAGCAAACGGCTATATTTGCCAGACAATCAAGGTCGGGGAGGGACTGTGGGGCAGGTTGTCTCAGAAACTACCACAACGGGGGCTTCTTGAATTTGGAACCGTGCAGCCCTCATGTTTGTGTTCCTACAGGGGCTTCCAGAATTTTGGGAAATACATTTCGGTCCAACTTGCACATGAACTTCCGTCAACATTTTGGGATCCAAGGGGGTATGAAAGACGAAGTATGCGCCTCCATGCATTCTCTCATCAAAGTTTCACTGCGTGAGCATTCGCTCGCATGATTGTTTTGAAGTCTGGAAAGGCTGGAGGCCCAAAGCGGCCCTGTTTTCGCCAAGGTGCAGCAGGCTTGTGACTGTTTCAAACTGGGTTCAATAATTAGTTCAATATGAGGGCCGAACTTGCATGTAGAGATTCCTGGGCGGCAGGCAAGTGATGAAGAGGGAATCATCTTTGGATTTTTTCGGGTGCCCATGATGTGGAAGTGTAAAGGGCTGTCATCATCTGTACAATTCTTTGCAGGCCTGCACAGAGACTGCGCCGTATAGTGTTTGGGATTACAAAGGGCATAGCACGAGTTGTTTATTGCGGAAGGGATTGTTTGGAATCATGTAGGGCTGCATGCCTTACATTGGTGAAAGTTACGCCAATGGACATCGAAATTGCTATAGTATCAATCACGCCAAAGCCTTATGGATAGCTAGATTTGTAGCAATTGGCACTTGACAGTGAGAATGACAGCTGCAGTCATCGAGACCGAAGCAAGAATGATACTAAAGACGACTGTCAAATCGGAGTTCAGTCACACTTCAGATCGCAGAGCCTGTTCAGTCAAGGTTGTTGGTACTAATTCGTTAGTATTTTCTGGTTTCGGAGCAAAACAGGTGCAGGATTGATTCCTGTGAAGGTAAATTTTTAGCATGCTCGTTTCAAGCATCTGTGTGGATGTTGCAGGATGTGACGGCCACGCGCCCAATGCTTCAGCATCATGGAGAACACGCAAGGGGCACAAATGCGACACTTAGACGACCTGGAACGTTTGAAGTAAACTCAAAAATACAATTGCTGCAGGAGGTATGTGGCACCCCGCCTCTACAATGTTTGTGTGCGGCCCGGGAATGACCCTGAACGCGAAAGGTCGGCGTGAAGCGACGATATGGCAAGCTCGGGTAGACATAGGACCTCGCAACCGTCCCACAAGCAACCTTCAATAGCTGAGAGCTAAACGGACGAGTAGCGCAGATTGCGCATGGAACCCCGGAACCGCAATGCATTGTGCCAAGCCAGCACAAGATGCTGGCAAAAAAAAGCAAAGCACCAACCACACAGGTTGCAAGACTCGAGCAACGTGAAAACAGGGTCGGAAGAGATTAGCATGGGGGCCAGCTGCAGTGCTGGTTTGTATGTAGCCCGCAGCCCTGAGTAGTAAAAGGCAGCACATGAGACGCCAGGGCTGCAATGGTTTCCATGTGCCATCAATGCCCTTGAATGGCCGGACAGCTGGCGAGATTGGCAAGGTCCGCAAAGGACATTCTGTATGCACGTGGACGGCGAACAACCTTGAGCAAACGGCTTAAGGCACAAGCGAGTTGCGCAGGTCACAAAGAGGATCCCACCTCCGCAACGTTGTTTCTCGTGCCTTTAGAATTGCTAAAATCGATTCAGAAACAAATATCGGGATTACTCAAGGGAAAAAACAACAAAACGAGGGCGAGGACGGTACAAATAATTTCCCACGATCGGACACTTTGCGTGTGTATCTGTGGTTGTTTGCGGAGTGATTGAAAGCATAATAAGACTTGTTGCGCCGAGTGCATGTCGCACATCAAAACCGTGACTCTGTGAAATGATATGGAAGAAACGAGAACGATCATGTCTGAACAAGAACATGAGCTGAGAATTTGTTCCTATTTGTGATTGAAGTTGGGGCAGCAAAATGATAATGCAGCGATAATCAAAGCCGTATTGATTGCATCAAGTCGCTTCTGGCAAGCCATTGCCCCTTTGCTGCCCAACCTGAGTAATGACCTTAAGACATTCCAATCTGGTTGGTTTTGCTAAGCGTAGGTCACTTGCTCGAAGCTAGCTTTGTTTTCAAATAGCTCAGGTTCCTATCGTTCTGCCTCTTACACAGGTGCGTAACGTACAGCCCAGCGTGCCCAAGCCTCTGCAAGACCAGGCTAGGCATACATGGTGACATCATCCTTAACGAGAGTAGGCCTCGCAGTGGAGCCTAAAACTCTTGTATGAAAGGCTCTGCGGGGGTTGAGTCTGGCATAACCGCAACAAAAGGCTACCCTCCCGAAATGTACCGCAACCCTTGCTTCTGGGAGTTTCTAGAAGGGCCTCATGTTTTTGAAAATCACCACTCGGACAAGGGGTCATCGTTTTCAGGGTCCCGGTGACGCGCTCACAGAGTTATGGCAACTGCCATGACATCTTCATGAAGCAATGCCACTGTTAAGCCTCATGTAGCCCGTGCTGACCTCACAGAATTATTCCCCTTCCCAATCCTGCGCTGAGCGATTTCAGGGGAATGCTCCAGGACGTAAAAGATTATTTGAGTTCACAGAGAGGTTTGGGTAATCCGTATCAGAACTGCACTCAGCCCCGTCTGATCCTGTCCCAGCCCTGCAACATCCCGCCTGAACCTTCCACTATTCTCAATGCCTAAGGTGAAACTGTGCACACTCTGTTTTACCCTGGTTTTTGCAGGCTGTTTGAGAAGTGAACATGGCCCAGCAGCAGTGCTGGGCTTCTTTGGATACAAGGCGCCTGGCCTTGTTTGAGGTTTAAGCTGACTCTCTTACACTTGGGCAGCGACGGCTCATCATGAGGGGGGCGAGCTCGAAATAGAAGTAAAGGGCTTGAAGATGCTGAGTTCCTAGATGGACAAAAGATTCAATTTCTTGCGCCAGAGAGTGTAGTTTGCCAGAAGACGATCTTTCGGATGGGATACTCTTCGGCGCTTGCTTTAGCAGCAGAATTTGCAAAAGCCGATCTGTGGTTGCTTCTTCGGCCGATCAGTCATTTTCAGGTGCAGCGGGTGTATGTAGGGACGATTTAGGGGAGGCTTGGGGACTGCCTGGGTAGCATGCTTTGACCGGATGCTGTCCCGTTCAGTTTTCAGGTCTGAAGCGTAGTAGAGGCCCCTTCAGCGCTATGCCGTAATTCCCAAATCCTGCAGCCCTGAGCCAGCGGGACGAGATCATCGTGACTTAAACCTTAGAACATGCCGCCACTCCATCTAAGTTGCAACAGTACCTTATCATTTTGAAAAGACCATCGCTCCTTCGAGGCAGTTGTGCTGTTTGCAATTGTCTGTCTCTGCGTTGCCTCAACGCTCGTTGTCAAGCACGGAAGGGTTCGCTGGGCAGCTTGACTGTGTCAGTTCTTGGGGGCTATGTGGGCTACGCGCGGACACGCGGAAACGTTATCTTGGGATAGCATGGTGTTCGAGGTTTAAAGCTTGAACTAGAAGGCCATTAAGGGTCATGCTTGAGTAGCTAAGTCGCATGGCTGCGTGCAAGATGTTTCGCTATGTCTCGAAAAAGTCTAGTGAACCAATTTATGGGTTTGTTGTGGATTTGTTGTGGGTTGCAGAAGGTGTTTCACATTTGCTGGCCCCGTATTTTTTTGGGGGGCTCTTGGTTATGCCAAAACGGGGTAACGGAGGGTCCAGTTTGTTTTGGTCACCTCATATGCCCAACATCATTCTGAAAATTGTTGCTCTTCACTTTTCCAGGAAGTAAAATGGCAGCGACAAAGATAAGGGCAATCAAAACAGCACAAGTAACAACAGCAGTCACAATACTACGATGAAAATACTGTAAGAAACAATCAAAAGGCAAGTCTGAGTTTGAGGTCTATAGGGTAGCCGCCCCAAAGCCTGCCGGCAACACCAGATTGCACTGCAGTTTGAGCGCAGGTCCATGCATGCAACAAGACACAAAAACTAGTATCAGCTGTGGAAAACAGCGTTGGCACTTCCTGCAGATGTCTCCCCTCATATCGACTATCATTGCAGTGACAAAACCAGACTGTCGGCAGTAATTGTGAGCATGTCTCGAGGCCTGTCCCAAAGCTGAAGGTATTATGGACCGATCCTGGTGTGCATCTTCGCAACTCCGTCAACTCCTCGGGCAACGGAACAAGCTTGTGGTGTCGGGCAGTGGATTTTTGCATCAACCTCGTTTGCAGGGTTCTGTATTGATTCCCCACTCTGGAGAGAACCTTTTGGTGTCGTCGGGGCCGCAGGCCCTGATACTTGGCAGCTGAGGCTCCTTTGCACCCTGCGCGCTCGGACCTTGCCGCAGCCAGCGAGAGGCCCTTCTGAGCTGAGTCGTGACTACCGTTGGTGGAACAGCGTGCCAAATGACATGATATGCTGTGTAGGCGTCGCGGTGAACCCCGGTAAACAACTCTGAACAAATCCTCAAGAGGAGTGGCACTTGAGGGATCCCTTACATGAGTGCTCACGTGCCAAACAGGGTTCCGTGATGTTTTTTGGGTGAGGGTACTCTGTGAGGGAAGCTGGCAGCTAGTGACGAGTATGTATGGCAGCTAGCGTCTGCTCCCTCACCGCAGGAAGAGCAGAGCCAGATCCCAAGTGTTCCAGGCCGTAGGATGAGGCTCTCAGTGGGAACCCTCACCCGACTTCCAGGGAGTGTCAACGGTGGGCTAAACATGATAAGCTTTGTAAGAACAAGGGGCAGTAGCTCATACCCTGAGCCGCAAGCCCCCAGTCACAAATCATTCGGGATTCTTCCAGCTGTGAGTCTTTTTTGGGGTTTTAGAGCAGCGCCTGCATTATCGGGGCTCTAGTGGTGGCCCGCTTCCGGTATATTTGACAATTTCCCTCCAAAACTACACCTTCATCACACCCATACCGCTGGAAACTCTGGAGCCCCTACAAAGAAGGCTCCTCCTTCCAACGTTCCCCCTCACAGTCCCCGTAGGGCTTGTCAAGACATCGTGCAATCCCCCAAAACTAAAACTTTTCAACTTTGTAGCCCACGGCAACATCCTTGAAGAGGCCCAGCCTTGAAGCTGCCCGACCAGAGCTGCTTTTGCGGTTATTTGGCCAAGCATCAGCGACTAGGCTTCGTGCAGTGATATAAGTGATTGCAAATAGTAGCGGGGGTCCTTATTAAGGACATCTGGACAATTATTGTATATATGTCACGTTCCTTCTTGGGGTTGTTGCAGGCGTGTGGGGAAGGAAAGCGTCTTACAGGGCTCAGAGCTTAGGACTAGGCATGATTGTTAAGGACTGCGCAGGGTTCTATAGAGATTGTACAGCAGTGTTGAGAGTATGTACAATGTATACTGCAAGGCCATGTGGGACTCGACAGAGAATTTGACGAGCTTTTGCAGAGTTTTGAGGTTCTGTAGATAACATTTATATTCTACATGGATTTGTGGCACAGATTCCTAAACCAGAAGATTTATGGGGGTTGCGCAGTACTGTATCGGAATGCAACGGCCCACAGAGATGGTGAGGGTTCCATGGGGGGGCTGGGCGGGTCTCTCTCTATGGATAAAGTACACATGTCAGGCAGCAAGAACTCAGGTGTTTCAAGAACTTTCTTCTCAGGGAATGAAGCAGCAAAGTTCTGTTGGTAACAAGACATAGGGCTCCCGGAAGAAGTCCGCCTATCTAGTGCGACAGTCTGTGTTTCCAAGACTTCTGCATAGCAAGATGTCAGTTTGATATCCTAGATCCACATTCACGAGACATGGTGATCCTGCCCCAGCTGCCAGATAACGGCACTGGAATCCGGACCACTATGTCTTTGGACATCCCGAAGTAAGACCTTTGCGCTCACACTCTCAAGGAGGTATTGAGGTAGGCAGAGGGCATTGAGCACCGTTGCAATGGAACACTTTGGGACCACACTGAGACGGCATCTCCTTTGGCAACCTGCTTCTGTTGCTGAGTCATGCCGAAGACACAAAGGTTGAAAGCACAACCTCAAACTATTAATGAACCTGCAGCACCTTTGTCACAGTCCCTCGCAGAAGTCAGACAATAGTCGCGGTTGTACTGTGGCTCCACAGAAACAGAGATGTGCTTGTCAATGATCAACCGAGGATTTGTTTCCGGATGGGGCTTTCTGGGAGCATGCAACTTGGCTTCGGCATGTTGGTGGGCCCCGAAGTCACCTTGTTTTTGTGGGCCAGTGGCGAAACTTCAGATTTCTTTTGATACATTTTTCTCTTTGAAAGGCAAGCTTAAACGTCTAGGGGCACTAAGTACGCATTTTCTGAGACCTACATGTGCCTCGAAGAACAAACAACAAAGTGTGATGGGCTCTTCACACGCCTACCCAGGTTTCAACATGTGGGAATCTTTCCGAACAAACGGGGCTTCATATGGCAATCGGTCCAAGTTGTGGGTCTTTTTTTGGTGACGGGGTCTGCAGTTTGTAGCATGCCTGTATGATTGTATAGAACATGAAGGGATTCAAGGCGCGCGCAGGCCCAACCCCACATGTCTCCCTCGCCCTGCTGGATCCCTCCTTTGGTTTGTCCCAGATGAAGGTAGGGACCTCGCCCTTGTAGTTTTGGAACCCTGTGCCTCTAACGGCTTCGAGGTGCATGTTTGGGTTTCCTGGCTTAACTTTTTCAATCGTATTGCTCCAGCATGCCTGCCTAGGTTGAATATCCGAGCCCCAACCTGTTGGTTTCTTACCAAAGTCTGCTGAACGTCACATCTTCCATCCTGCCAAGCGCATCTTTGCAGCAAATCAGGCACTGGGCTTGTGGTCTGAGCTTTGTCAAATATGGGGCATGAGGATTGAGACGTAAAGCTGAAGGGATATGGGTCCCTGGCTCATGATAAAAATGGGGTGTGCAAAGGTTCAAGGCAGATCTTGGAGAAGTGTGGCTTGTTTGATTCTTATTTCGCTTAAGGCAAAGGTCCTTTGGAAGATAAGTATATCAGGTCTTCTGAGGTGCTGGTAGATCCTCACGAGCCGAGAGATGGAAGGCAGAAGGTTTTTGTTTTTGAGCAACCAGGTCTTTCACAAATTTGCAAGCCACACGCAGCTACATCAGCCTTAAATGAAGGTACACTGCAAATACAAAGGTTAGGGTGGATACGGCCATGTGTTGAAAGGCTCTACTCTTTCCCTCTTTGTGCGTTTGGATCCCTGGCCAAGCATAGCGAGGACCGCATGTGTAGATAGCCCGCGAGCATGTGGATACTCGCGACGACCACGCAGCCTGATCATACAGTAGCCGTTCTTGCAATGCTACACCTGCAGCTTCGGAAGGCCCCATGCATAGGCCATAGTTTCAAGGCTTTTGTCAGCGACACGGAAAACAAGTCTTTGGCATCTCTTGCGAAGCGGCCGTCATTAGTCGCTGGCGCCCGACAAGAAAAGAAATCATTTGAGCAAAGACGGCTTCTTGCTCGGTGTGTTGTCTGTTGCTTATTATGCTTATTGCACCTTTGTCAGTGAAGTGATGAGCATGAGTCCAATCTCGGCAAAGCCATTCGCACCCTCATGTCAAGCCCCAAGCTTCAACATCACCAAAACCCACGAAAGCCCTTCTCTGGCAAATGCTCGTGCTTGTCTCTCCTTTGCATCACGGGCCAGGATTCCTTGTCATCCAGGCGAGAAAGTTGCTTCAGGGTTGAGGCTTCCGGTTTAGGGTAAGACCTGATGTCGTGGTGTCAGGCTCATGTGTCCAGAGTTTGAGCTGTTGAGGCTTCTGAGTTCGCAGTATGCGGTGTGATGGTGGGTTTGGGGCACGTGCTGCCGGATTGTGTCTACAGAGCATGCCCCTTCCATCTGGGATATGTCTTGGGCATTCTTCTGGGGTGAGACCAGCTAGGCGCAGCTAGGCTTTCTGTGTGCAGGCACCTACGAGCAGAGTCCGAGTCGAGGAAGAACCTCAGACTGGCTCCTTGTTGGCGTTCGCGGTTTCCGGGTTTAGAGGCCAGCTGAGGGAGCTACTGAAGGTGGCATCAATTCAGGAAATAAGTGAATATGTCTGGAAGAATCTTTGGCAAGCTTCAGTGAGCTACTCTGGCCCTTGGATTTTTGCATACAGGAGCTGTAGTTCACGGTTGGTTTGAGGATGTTGGAGCTTCAAAAGTGCAATTTTGGCGCACAAGGAAATGAGCAGGCTTTCAACCCATGATGGTTCTGCTGTTCTGCAGGAATGACATCGCATGTCAAAAGTCTGAATAGGCGGAAAATCAGCGGTAGTTCCTGGAGGGGAGGTTGCAAGCCAGTCTCACAGGTCACAGGCATGCCCCTGCCAGTCCCTCCTGGGTCCAAGGCCATTGACAGTGCCAAAAAAGGCAACTATGGTCATTTATGCGAGGATTCCCAAATCTTGGCTGAAGATGCCACTTGAGAATCCTCTGCTAAGGCGCTTCAAGCTGCCCTTGTCACATGGCTCTACGCCTGCCACGTGCAATGTGCCGATGCGTGGGGTTGGCATAAAGAGCAAAGTAAGCAAGCAGAGGCAGCTCTATGGTCTCATGAGAGTCGCCTTGATGACCTAGGCACTGTCCTGGCACTCTCTGTCACGGCTGGTATCTTCTTGGAAGCCCCAGGGACATAGGCAAGAACCACATTGCCAAGTGGAGCGCTCGAGAAAGGAAAGAGACAAATACGAACTAGGTCGCGCATGTTGAGCTTGGAATGGTCATCAGAGGCAATGCTGTAGGTTGGCATGCCAACGTGCAAGAAAGCCATGCTGTGTCGCGGGTCTGGTGGTCCTCATCCAGCAAAGTGCGCGAGCTGATGCCAAAGAATTCATCTGTATGGGTGCACCCAAAGCAGGGGATGTGGACCTGGTCTCCGTTCGTGGTGAAAATCCTGAGGGCCCGCAAGACCAGCTCTCCGCCACAGTCGCCCTTCCGCGAGGTGGTTCTCCCAAGTTTAAGCGGCTGATTAATAATTTGCTCGAAACAGTGCAACTGCCAGCTGCCCAGCAGACAGCAGAGCCAAGTTGATGACGCAAGTAAAGAGATTTTTGCCGCTAAGACAGCCAAGATCTCCCAGCGCGAAACCCCGGCATTGACAAAGACGGCCTGTTGCGTGGATTTGTTCAAGGCCTTGTTTACGTTGAGCATGAGCGGAAAGATATCAGCTCCGGGCCACTGTTGCGTAGCGCCTGAGCACATGGACTGTGAAGTATAATCCCTTATTATGGGATGGAGTAGCCGATTTTAAAACTCCTTCAAAAATCCATATGAGTGCTGGGGGAAGCTTAAGCAGCACAGGTATATTTGAGGCTGTCTTCAGGGTAGCAAATCGAACCCCAAAAGGTGCTGATGATGCTCGTTGTGACAGTTTCCGTGGGCGTCTGAGTGGGGCCTAGGGTTAATCATGAGTTTAGTCGTCGAATCCCAGTCCAATAATCCGTGTTTTACATATCTATGCTTCGACGTGGCTCAGCCGCCGAATTTTCATGGTTACTACGTACGTTGCTGATGATGATGAGGACGATGATATTTATTCATGATGGAGCGTAATTTATGTTTTCGGTGATGGTTGTGACAACGGCGGTGACGGGTGCGATGATGGCTGAGCTGCGCGGCCGAGTGATGCTCGATGATGATGATGAGCATGATGATTATGATGATGATGATGATGATGATTATAGTAATCATGACAGCCGCTTTGTGCTCTTGATGATGTCGGTAATGCTGTGGGCGATGACGAGTAAGAGGGTTGGATCCGACACTCCAATCTTGACTATTTCTTCATCTTGAACCTCAGACCCCATGGTTGCTGTATGTTTGTAACTATGAAGTTAAGGTGACCGCCGGCACGCCACTTTAATTCAAGAGGCCCGAATGGGGGTGAGGGCTGGGGTAGGGAAAGTCTTTGGAGCAGTGCGTTGGCGAGAGGGTGGCTTGATGCATTCAGCTGCGGCTCAGGCCGCAGGGACAACTCGTGTCTGTATGGTTCCTATTTCGTAAGGGTCCCGGTTCTGCCGGTTCCCTTGCAGCCGTTGGTGGTTCCCGTTGCAGCCTCCAGCGTTTCCCGTTACACTTGCCTCCGGCTCCTGTTACGCCAGGGTTGGTTGCCGCTACACGCCTTCCGTTACGCCCCAGGCTCGGTTCCCGCTACACCCGTCACTTTAGCAGCAGTTGCAGCCAGAGGCAAAGTTGCCCGCCGCATCAGCAGCAACTTTCACAACCGGCGAAGTGCAGATAAAGCTGTCGTCTTTAATAGCAATCGTTGTCGTCCCCCGGCACGGAGAGAATGTTTTAGAAGAACAAAGCTTGAAACCCTAAATGCTCACCGATTCATCACATAAAGCCTGCATTGTCAAACTCAAATGGCTTCCCGTACTCCCATGAAACATCGAACAAATTGCGCATGAGGCCCTCTGCGGCCTCAATGCAATCCAGGCAGTGGTAACCCCCGGGCAGAACGCCGGCTGCAGAGATTTTGGGGGTCAGGAATAATCAAGAAGAAGGCTTTCATGGGGTCTATCATATACGGTTTAGAGCCGCAGGAGTTCTGAGCTTCTCACAATGACTAGTAGCGATGACAGACACTGTGAAAAACAAGGGACCTCATTTACGGCTCACGTTCTTGAGGGAAACTCAAAAGTTGGCTCCAGCTGGGTGGCTACAGCTTTGACGCTGTAATTGCAGGCCAACAATTGGGGTTGTAGCCGTGCAGGTCGGGGTCTGCAGCATCAGCAATTGGGTATGGATAAGGACATGTGGCGCATGCATGCGGAAAGTCAATGCCAGAGGGCCATGTGTTTGTTGCCAATCTTGCTATGTGCTTCTACTTGATCTACTGGTGCTGTAAATTTTTGGCGATGACTGTGACTGCTCCTCCTGCTGCTGTTACCCAGGATCGCCACAAATATCAACAATGTGACTTGGCCATAAAAGCCTTGAGTCTTTCTTTTTTGGGGTTGCCTGTTGGCACGCTTGACAAGAAAGCCGCGACTTCATGCTGTCGATCTTGGCTTTGTGCGGTGTGAACGAAGGATCTTGATGTTTGACACCTGACCAACTTGACTGAACAGCAAGGTTTTGAATGGAAGGGTCCAGGGCTTTTTCATTTGAGCGTGTGTGTAGGATAAGTACTCTGCGTTGACGTTTTCATTCATAGATTGGACCTTTCCAGCAAGGATGAGTGGACAGCACCTTGGGAAGCGGGCGGGATTCCAAGAAAACTGCGTTGCGTATATTCGGATCCTGACCTCACCAACTCTTGGGTGTTGAGTCCTTCAGAATTTGGCTTGAATTTGGGCGATTGGTAGCTATGGAATTTTGGGTGAGTGCGAAATGAGGGACTCGCACAACAGACCTTGGATGTGAAGAACTTGGCCTGGACGGCCAACATTCAAAAGGCAGGGCAATCCTGCTTCTCTTTCATGCATTCTGTTTCCGTAGCTTTTGCAAAGACGCGGTTCTAGCACAAGCGCAGGAACAGCGTGCTCCTGTGCGTACTTATTTGAAATTGGTTTCATCCATTGTTCCGAATTATTCTTGAGTTGATTTTTCCTTGTTTTTTTCTGGATACGCAAACGCAGCAATAGATCATGTTCATTGAAAATACACGTTAGTGGTTCGGCTTTAATTCAATGAGGGAATCTCACAGCATCTCCGCAAATAGTGCAGTTTTGATGGGGCGCCACCGAAGAACCCACTACACACCCTGCCAAACTCCAAACCTCAAGCCACAAACCCTGAACTCAATGCTCCGATGCACAAACCTACCCTCAAATCTTACTGTCTCATTGTTGACAAGCTTCTGTGAGAACCTTTGAGCTCTAAGCAATGCATCCGTGTGTCCTTCTATTTTTCTGCGCGGCCCCGAAAGAAGTGAGCCGCAAGTGGCAGCTGCCTCATTAAGGCTGCTGGAGCTTGCCAGCCGCCCTATCCCACGAACGCATCGCAGCGAGACTTCTGCGCAGGCGCTTGGGTTTTGTGGCATGCCTTTGAGATGATTTTTGATTCAGGTATCTTGACGTAGAGCATGGATTGGCGCTTGGGGTTTGGGATGGGTTTCAGTGTTCGGGTTTAGGCGACTTAATATGACGTTGGAAACCTGGCATCCTGAGGTCCGGAAGCTTGATGCTGGGTCCTCCCGGAATTCTTGCCCTAAAGTCTTGAACAAAGCCCCAAAATCCGCGAAGCCACGCGCCCCCAATGTCTGGAATCCTGCATGCTGAAAGCCCAAGGCCTCGCACCCGCAACCTAAACCCCGAAGCCTCAGTGACTCAACCCTGAAGCCATGGTCTCTCTGGACCTAGCTCTGTGGGGCTTTCTGGCCATCTACATCGAGGGCGCGCCGCTTCGGCGCCGAAAATAGGGTTAAGTGCGTGGGACCAGGTGTATTGTTAAGGTAGCACGTGCACCGAAGCTGGAGGTTGTGCTGACAAGCATGGTTTGGGGGGTTGCCGGGTAAGCGGTGAATGGGCTCAAGCTGGAATGGTAATGCAGGGTTCTGTCGGGACACACGTTACAGCGAGGTGCGGTAGAGGGCATGCGGGGCTTTGCCGGGGAGGATGTTGATGGCTTTTTTTCCAGGCGGTCTTTGTTCTGTCCATGGACCTGACAAAATTCAGGGATTTTGTGAGATGCGGCTGCACATGAGATTTCAGACAGCTTCAGGGCAAGTGAGTAAGTAGGTAGGTAAGTAAGTAAGTATGTATGTATGTATGTATGTATGTATGTGCATGCATGCAGTTAGCAAGAGCCCAGCCTTCCACTTCAAGAAGTTGCCATCGAACTTGAAATGCAGCGTAAAGTTCAAGCATTCAAATTAAAGTTCAAGCACCTAAATTATTTAGGCCGTAAATAACCCTCGAACCCTCCACCCGACTTGTCCTTGCGAAAGCAACGTCGCTCCTTGGAGTGACGTGATTCTGGGATAGGTATGTAGTTCTGTAAGTCTGTAGTTATGCAGGTAGATCTTGCAGAGCTTTTTGTCGTGCACAAGTCGGAGAGCTGATTTCAGGACTCCCCATCCCTGATAAGGCCGCGTGTTTTTGATCCTTATGCTGATTTGCAGAAGTTTCTTTGACGACTCCTCTTGTCCAGAATTCAGCGGAGATCGGGAATCCTTTTCTGATGAGCTCGATGTCTGGATTCCCCGCTGATGAAGGTATTGCTACTGCGTGTAGAGTTGGTTGCTCAACAGGTGCTTCGGGTCCAGGCGTACGGCATGTAGAAAAGTTTGCGCTCAGACTTGGCAGAGTCTACGCAACAGAAACACACAATTGTAGACTTCTGATAATGAAGAGTTACGCATGAGGACTTAGCAGCATTTTTCTGTTCTAGTCCAAGAAACTCTTGTCCAGATGCAGCGGAGTTGGGTGTCCAACTACTTCGAGCTTTGAGGACCATTTGCTGGACTTGTCTTTCTGAAGAAGCTTTTGGGGAACTCTGGTACCTCATGCAAGCGATCCACGTTTGGCAAGCCTCATGATGCAACCAAGGAACCTTGCCTGCAGCACCCTTGCTGCACAGATGCTTGAATTGCAGCGCTTTCGATTCACGACCTGTGAGGTACTCATGACCTACCTGCAAATCAACATTACCGCTGGGCAGTTTAGCATGACAGACTGCCAATTCGCTAGCTGGGACAGCAGTCGCACTTTTGCTGGGGAACGCAACTAGCAATCTTTGCACGGGGGAGTGCTGAGAAATCTAATTGAATGAGGAACTTCAGATCAGGACCGAAAGACCTGAATCCCATTCCTCAGTCTGGGTACAGCCCTTGTAAAGATTCTATAGAAAGCTTATGCCGGCCATCTACAGAAGTTGCCCAGAGGCCCTACCTTTAACATCAAGGCTGCCTGTGCCGTGTCCAGCAATATTGCGCAGGGTTTAGGAGGATTGCGTGGGCTTTCGCAGGAGGCAATGAGGCTTGATAGACAAGGTGCGAGCCCTTCAAGGTCTGTACAGTGAGTCACTATGAAAGGAAATGGTATGTTCTTCCGGCTACTAGAAGCAATGGACTGGACTGCATGATCACGTTCTGCGCATCGCACATGTTGAAGGACAGCCTGCAGCCTTCAAGTTTGATAATCTGCTTGCAGACTACGGCATTGACTGGGCATGTTTCCCAAGATACATGTCGCATCAACAAATTTTGCTCGTTGGGAGCGAACCTAAGGGATTGCCCGCACCAAAGCTCAGGTGCACTTCCCGTGACAGGCCCGCGTTGTGACGCCAAAAAGATTCAGGTATGTTTGTGGGCTTCGGGTTTGGATGTGTTTCGTTTCAGAGTTCAAGGTTTGAGAGTATGGGTTCTACAGCTTTAGGATTTTTGAAATCTGACAGCGGGACCCCGGGTTTCGGAGGCAGTTCTCACAAGCTGGCCAAACGTTACTGGTCCTGGAGGAGGGCTTTCTTGAAGTTGTTTCGAGCCTTGTGGTTTGGCTTGTAGCATTGTTCAGCATGAGGACTTGGGCCAGGGCTCCAGGATGCAGTGATATGCAGTGTGTAGAGTGCCATTCCAGAGGATTGGTGGATCTGCCGCCCCAAGCGTGCAGATGGTGGCAAAGGGATCAAAAGTATGACTCGCAGATGTCCTCAGGTAGGATTACCCAGGCTGCCTTGGGCGGGGACCGTGTGTACACCCAAGATACCTGGACTTGTGGTTGTCATATTTTCTAAAGTGCAACTGATAAACTCCGCCAGCTCGCCTTTTTTTTATGCGGTTACAAGATGCAGTCCTGAAAGACTTGCTTGTTCCAAAGAGGAGCCTTCTAGTGCCACTTCGGCAATGTACTGGATCTTAGCGGCACTGGCACCAACCGCAAGTGAGCAACTCGCAATCCCCACAAGCAACGGTCGAAAGCCAATATCGTCAACAATGAAGAGAAGCATTGCAAAACATCTTGGGGTTTCCCAGCACGCAGTTTGCCAACCGGCAGCTGTGCTTTGCGACGCAGCTCCGTGCGAAGGGTCGCTACGTCAGCCACGTCTCCCGGCGCAGAGAAAAGAGCTACGTCCTCAAGACCTACAAGCGCCTGCGACACTGGGGCCAGATTGCAGTCCGCGAGAAGCAGCAATGCGCCTGTCAGTGGCAAAAAGGCCCTTGCAGCTAACCTGTCAACAGACTGATGGCTGAGAGCCGCGCTGACGGTCGGTAGTGCGCCGGGTGTTATGTGAGATTGCCCAGCATGCCGAGGCACCGGAGATGCGTTAAGGCTGTGCAGACTCTCAGTGTTTGCCCCGCAGTGGTCGAAGAAGACAACCCAATCAAGCTCCACCCGCCTGCAGGCCAGCTTCCTCTGTGGGAGACCTCCCTGGAAGCCCGAATTTTGAACAATTTTAAGAGCGCTTAGGGTAGCTTGAGGTCCTTTCAGCAGTATGTTTTGGTCACTTTCGGGGTCAGACCTAATGGCATTGCGGCAGGGGTCCTGGCAAGCGCTGCGGTTGTCACTTCTGCCGGAGCGACGATTCGAAATCAGTGCACCGTGGTACAGAACCTTATTTGGGGGTTGCAGGGATGAAGGGTTTAGATTTGGGACGTCCTGTCACCTACGGAGCACTTGCTGGATTAGCTTGGATCTTCCCATGCAGGGAAGGTTTAAAACTTCCAAGCAGCAGTTTTGGTCCATGTTTGTTTGCGTGTGATAAGCAGCTTTTCAAGATTAGTCGCTCAGGTTTATAGCTGAAAGCTACACAGAGCTACCAAGTTCTTACACGTGCGCTATCCCGAGAAAAAAAGAGCCCATGCTGTGGTGGCACCAGCTTGCAAGGGGCAGGCATGAAGAAAGATGCCACGAGCACATGGAAGCTCGCGGAGCTTCTGCTGGGCATCTATGGCCTATGGCCACTCACATCCTTTTCTTGGGAATCGAAGAAAACTCAGCATTCTTACACAATGCAAATCTTGGCTCATCAGGCTCGACATATTTCTAACTCCAATGCTCTCCTCCCTCCCTAGAGCAACAGAGTCTCGACGTATGAGGGTCCGAAGCAGGAGTCTGGCTTTTGGGGAAGACGGCATATTCAACCAAAAATCATGATACTTAGAATTGTTCCAGATTTTTGCAAATTCAGCATTTTGCAGACATGTAAGTGAGGGTCTGGAACGTCCAAGTAACACAATACGAATGCTGAAATCCAAGTATCCCTCAGTTCCGAAACTCAACATCCCAATGCGCCTGAGTCATTGGTTCCCCAGACTGGGAAGTTCTCACAATGCGGACTTTCCCTGCATGACCCTAGAAAGAGAGTTCTTGTTTCTTGGCAATCTGAAAAAAGCTCCCTTCCCGTCATGCATGAATCAAAACTGGTGTTAACACATGGGCTACGTCCAAAATGTGCGTATTAGTATTTTATAAGGAATGAATAATCCCAGCAAGTATCCCCAACAGCAGAGAGGACATGTCATGTTCATTATCACTGGTTCCAAAGACTGATGCGCTTTTTTGTTCAAGCGCGTGCGCCGTCTCCGAGAAGCAGCATGGCGTTTGCCCGGCTAACCTTTCTTCGG
>CAJNIZ010043727.1:34635-53056 GCA_905231905.1 Symbiodinium pilosum
CTGCTACTACTACTGCTACTACTATGACTTTATCATATTTTAGAACTTCTCATCATGTCTCATGATGTCCCCTCACTTCACATCATTCTTGAATCGCTTTAGTCGTTTTTCATCAACTTTCATCATGTCTAGTATACTTAATCAGTTTCCATCTCGTTTTCTTTCATCAGTTTGGATCACGTGATTTTGAATTTTGAATCAGAATTTTTTCATTTTGCAAATGCGAAGGGGGGCTGAGGCCACCCAACCTGCTCTTTTCACAGGGCACATGTGCGCAAACATTTGTCTTTCAAATCGTGCCATTTACAGTATTACCACGCTCAAATCACTAGTTTTCATGTTTTCGTACTTAATTTTTTTTTAATTTCTCGCCCAACCCCCATGCTGCTGAAAAGCGGCAAGCAGTGAAGAAAGCGAGATTGTTACAAGTCTCTCAATGTTTTCCAAGGATGGTAAAAAGGCAAGCATTTACACAGCAAAATACATCTTTATCTGCTATCCACCAAAATCTCAGGAGTAAGGCGTGGGTCTTGAGAACACTTCCTGTTGCACTGCAGCATCAAGGCCCTCGATGCCAACGCCCGAGTGCATATGTTGCGGCATGTTTGAGGAATCGAGCGGCATCGAGGAATTGCACATGCGAGGTGCAGTATATGTGCACGTCAATAAGTTGCACCCTCCGCGTTTGATCGTATTCGGAGAGTTTCGAGGCTGCCGTGGTTGTAATTAACAGCGTATGTTTGTTTTCAGACCGCGCGAATGCTGTTTGGAGCGCAAACCCAGCGGATTGCTGTCATGTGCCGTAAGTTAACACGGACTCACCAACGCCTCAAATTGCAGTATGCGTGCGTAGCATTCCTGAAGCTACAGGTTTTGTCATTCACAAACTGTGGCGCTTCAGAAAGTTGTCCTCATATCTTCGTCGCTTTTCAAAGGGCTAGCAGAGAGGTAGTGCTTAGGTCCTAGGTCGGGGTCATCTTCAAAACGGTCATCGTTTTTTTGGATTTTCCTATCCTCTTTGTCTGTCAAAGGTGTCAGCAGTCACAAGGATCAGGCGGGTTGGGGTCGCCATCCTCGTAGCTGTTATTGTTTTGAGCTCTCATATCTTAGTCTTCTTTGCGTGTCAACAGTCCCAACATTCAGGGGATCTGGTGGGTAGGGGTCGCCATCCTTGTCATTGTCATCGTTTGGATTGTTATATCTTCTCTGCGTGTCACAGGTGCCAAGAGTCACAAGGATGAGGGTGATCGCACAAGGGCCAAGTCACACATAGGGAAAAGGCCGCGCGGTGTTTGAACAAAAAAGCACCGCCCCGCCCCTCTTCCCGCGCATCACACTTACCATCTGGCGGACTGCTTAGCATCTCTACGTGCAACTAGTAAGTAGTAGGTTTCCAAACCCTCGTTAGCAACCACCTTCAACGCTGAACGGCTCTGCCACCAATCTGCGCTTGTGGTGCAGGCTTCTTTTGCTTTACGCGAATGCTACAGTGTCGTGTCCTACTTCCTTGCCTCTGCCGCACGGTATGCTTTGGCCTCTCCGTCCATGCGCCTCCCCTGCCTTGCCTCCCTCCTCTCAGGCAACTTGGCTGTTCAGCAGCCTCTTTTGATCCCCGATTCCAAGACCTAAACCCAACAAGCACAGAGACCCTGGTCAGGAACGCCCTAGACGCAGAGACAGTACGTCAGTACCAACAAGAGGCAGCAGTGCGGTGATTGTGGGAGGGTGTATTTACGGGATATCGCGTCGGCTGAAGATCCAGGTTAATGAGAGCTGACAGGTTTTTGTTGGGGTCTTGTCATGTCGTATTTTTCAAGAGCAGTAGCTGAGAAGCTTAAATAATGAATCGTTTCGCGTAGGAAGTATGTCAAACGTATAGACAGATTGCGATGTTGTCTCCTTCATGATAGATGATCCCCGCTATACACCGTCTAGAGAAATATTTCTCTGGCTTCGCAGGTCACCCTTTCCCGCATTAACGTGGCCCGTTGAGATGATAAGAACCGACCGCATCTAGTGGCAACACCTCAGAAAGTTTATGCCACCACGCACCTAGCTCACTGTCTATGGCTTTGTTGATTCTACACGATGGCCTTTCAGCCCGATAGCGATGAATAACTTGGAGTGATGCCCTGAAAGCTGTTACAGCCTAGATAACAGCTTCATTACTAAGCTCTACCTATCAGAAACGGGAGGGTTCATGGCTAACGTGAAATTCCCAACTCGATTGCGCTATCATGTCCAATTCAGACTCTTTACCAGACAGTTGGTCCGTATAAGGTGGCATTCCTCCTTTCTGCATTTTGCACGTGAAGGTCTCAGAAAGGGGTTCCAACAAGGAGAGAGAACGCGAGGTCTACTATCCTACACGCATCAGACTAGTTATGTGAAGCATTTTTGGAGAGTTCAGCAGTTCAGCATGACGACCTTGTTTCACCTGAAGGTGTTCTTTCTTCCGGGTTGCAGCGCCCCAGCGAGAGCTAAAACAGTCTACGGAAGAAGGCCCTTATCCCTGACGCTACTCGTTTGCCCGGGTAAGTCGTTGGTGGGCAGGAGACCGAAAGAAATTGGAAGCGAGCTTCTTGCGCTTTCGATATGAGCAACTTTGTCCGATGTGTTGGAAGCCAAGGTTACAGCGTTCTATGAGATCTCAAAATGGGAATGCGGGGAGCATGTGGGGCTTCAGGTTGGGTCGCAAGTGTGGTATCCTGATTGCTTGGACTGGCACCTGTCTCGTTTCCACCCGCCATGTTGCGTTAGAATTTCCTGCGCTTTCTGTGTCGAAGCTCTGCTTGAAACCTCGATGACTTGTAGACAATAAGGGACATTCCCACGATTGCTTCCACGTTTCGGTAGGATCTCATACCAGGTTTTCAGAAGTGCCCACAGCAGTGGTTGCAGCAAAAGCGGGTCGTACTCCATGAGCGTTTGCGAACAGGTGGTGCCATAAGACCGCCTGAGCCAGTGACTAAAAAGTTGCAGTTGCACCTAGGACACGGCAATGTTATCAGTAGAGCGAACTCAGAACCTTCATGCCGCGCATTAGCTGAAACGAACACCGTAATCCGAGGACTTGTTTAATTTGGGGGGGGACCCCCCCCGCCAGAATAAGAAATTGAGGGCGCCAGATTCAACGAATGACTGGGGTTCTGGAATTTATTGCAAAAAGAACAGGAAGGCATTCTGGCGCCATTGGGACTCTTGGATCTCTATCCATTAAGAAATGAATAGGAATGTATTGAATATCTCTATTATCAGGATTATCCCCATACGAAAGGCCACCTAATCGTAGCTAGTCTTTGGACGCTAATTTTACACCCAAAATTTTTATTTAAATGTGGACCCTTTAAGAAAAAAGTGCTCGCATTATACAGCACTGCTCTGAATGCTGCCCCAACAACGCACTGTAACAATTTGTTTTGATGGCATAGAGGCGGGCTTCTGGGCTGCAGGTTTGAGGATCTTCTTGGGGTTCAGATTTGCTGGCATGGAATGACGGGGTTCAGAGTTCTCCCTCCCCAGAAAAGTGTGATTACGACGTCTCCTGGAAGTTTGCGTTCGCATTCCAGTTCACATTGTGCCGTAGTCTTTCTTGTTCCTGACTAGAACTTGGCTAAACCAAGAATCACAAGCTCTTGAACTCGTAAGATCCCGCTGCCTACATTCTGATTTCAAGAACAGGCGTGTCATCAGCGTAGGATGTCAATTGCCCCAGCTCTGTCGAACTTCACAACCAAAACTACCAAAATGACCGAAACTTGAAAACCAAAGCCTTGAAGAGGCCAGGAACCAAAGTAATCCCGCCTACTAGAGACAGTCAGAATGGCTGCTATTCTTCTGCTACAGGATTGACATGATGTCCGTTGTAGTGACCAGCGTGAAAGACGTGTTCATTAGGACAACGGTCAGCTAGCAGTCCTCTCAAACGGAAGGCGCGTAAATATTCAACGCTAGGCCTGTTAATCTCGCTGTGGAACACGAGTGAGTTGGAATGCATACGGGGGATGGAGGAAGTCTTGCACCATTTAGGTTCCCAATGTACAAAAATTACCAATCTTGGGGCCATATAGAGTGGTGCAAGATTTCCTCCATCCATCGTATTGAGTTGATTGACGCTCAGACCTAGGACTTTAGATGTTGTTCATGCCGGTCATACCTTTCAAAATCTCATTCTAGCCATGCCTTTGCTGGAACACCTCGGTGTAGTATGACGGCTCAATGCTTCCAATGATATCCATTGGCTTTCAGTTCAAAAGCATAGGACGTATGATCCAGTTTTTCACCAGCGTAGCCATGTTCAGGCATGAATCTAAAGACATAGGGTCTTTGGACCCAAGCCCCAACCCTGAAGATCCCAGGCAAGGCCTTGGCGCGCTTAGCAGAAGTCGCAGTGCTCGCGGCCTCCGCCGCGCAGGCCTCCTTCTTTGAGGGGTACCTCTTCGTTTCTTTTTTGGTGGGGGTTGGTCAGTCTGGTAGTCCTACTACAGCTTGTACTAGTACTGGCAAGTCTCCCTCTTCTTACAAAACCAAATAATTTCCAAAGCTGTATAATTAACGACTGAATAATTTGGCCCCGAAAACTTGACATTGAACAAGGTACCCCAAAAACATGCTCGCACAAAAATGTCAGGACCTGGGGGTTGGCCTCAAGGTGTACTGCTCTAAGGCACAGTAGGATGCACCGAGCCCCTGATCGCAACATTCCAGTTGTAACCTGTGCCCCCCATACACACCCTTCGCCTTTTTTTGTCGTTCAGGCCACCAAATTCTAGCCGCATTCAAGCCCTGCTCTTGTAATCCATGTTCATTTGATGCTCATTTGAACCTTGTATTGGCCCATTGCAGGACTGTGATCCAAAGCGCCTCGCTGAAATGGGCGAGCAAGGCAATGGCAGCTGTTTGCTTGGGTCGTGGACGGGGGGCTTTCGGTTTAGGAGCTTCGGTTTGTGACTGCTAGCCTCAGAGCTTTTGGGCCAAGGGTGTTTTCGCCAAGCTGGAGGTAGTCCCGGTTTTCTGTACAAGTAATCTAAAAGCACGCCAAAGAAAGCCTGACTGAGCAAGAACTTCTAGGCCTGGTCGCCTTCATGAGAATAAGCCAATGGAAGATGCATGATTCAGATTTTCCTAAACTTCTGCAAAAAGAATTGTAGGTCATGGCTTATGAAGACTGAGAATGCGTGTCATTATCCGCTGGCTCTCATTGGGGTCTGGGAGTTATCCGTCAGGAAAGCTTCAGTGCCTTGTCGACATCACCGGTGCGATTTCTTCAGCCAGCCCCTTGCTTGAAACAGGGTTTCATTTGTCTTCAAGTTTGGCCTTAGAGTGTGTACTCGTCGCATTCAGTCCATTTTTTAGGAACAAGGCCAGTGACGGAATTTGGGGTTGCCATTGTATCGAGGTTGGGGCTTGGGAAAAACGTCAGGATCAACCAGCATGAAAGTCACCCCAGTGCCGGGCTGTAGCCTCCTTGTAGGGTTCAGGATTCTATGGTTTAGGGTTATAGTTTAAGGTTTAGGGTTCCAGGGTTTAGAGGTTAGGATTGTGGGGTTAGGGTTTTAGGGTTTAGGATTCTAGGAGCTAAGGTTTAGGTTTCTAGAGTTTGGGTCTCTAGGGTTGAGCGTTTAGGATCTTACGATGCCACATGACTTGCATCCCATCCTTACAATCCGAAGCCTTAACTCCCAGAATCCTAAACTCTAAACCATAGAATATTACAGGCTAAATCCTAGAATCTTAAACCCTAAGCCCTAGAATCCCAAAACCCTAGTATCCTGAACCTTAAACCCCAGAATCCTAAACCCTAAACCCCAGAATCCTAAATCCTAAACCCCAGACTCCTGAACCTAGGTGCATATGGTATCATATGATGGCGTAAGGGAAGGTTTGACATCAGCCCGGCACCGAGATAACCCGTGCTAGGGGGCCCACAAACCTATGTTTGGAGGAAGCGGGCCAGGTGAGTCCTGGCTCTTTTCGTAAGCTAATATCGGGTCACTGGGGCCTTGGAACCTTTAGGATAAAACCCAGAACCAAGCATTTCAGCCGGCTTTTTTCCTCAACATAGGTTTGGTGCCGCAAGCAAGGGGGACATAATAGCATCCTTGTCCTGACGAAGAGAAGTCAGGCACCCAGCAACGAATCGCCCTGCAGGGCTTTGGGTCGCCTGAACACGGCTTTTCTTTCGGTAGGAGCGCAGCAGCTTCCAATCACTTTAACCATCTCCTCTCCTGACAGTACCCGTCATATGAGACAAGATGTCATTTTGTGAGCAAGTTTGGGAGAGCATGGGGGGATATCGGGCATTAGCGGTGCTGCTTGCAGCCCTGGGTAAGCAGAGCCGAGATAGACAGCTTTCCTGGCAAGGCCAAAAGATTTTGTATCAGTCGCCCCACTCGAATGTTCCAAGCCTCACAGCTCTGTCAACCATGAACACAAAGCCAAGTTACTGTAGGCCGTCTCAGATCCCAAATCCTTCACCGCACTTGAACAGCCCAAACCAGGTATTGCATCCTTGCTGATCTCTCTCAGCATAGTTAACTGCCCTGCCAGCCTGGAATTTTCCGAAGCCATGGGCCAGAGAAGCTCCGAAAGCAATGTGGATTCGCTGGTGGTGTCAAGATTTCTAGGGTCTTGTATGGCTCTCCTAGGAACTTGAGACTGGTAAGAGTTTCTTGGGTTCAACCTGGAATGTGGGATCGAGTCGTGCAAGGGAAAGTGGGGTTTCTTGCCGTGAGCATGGAATTTACTCCTGGAGCTCTGAATCCTAAACCTCACGCGGTATCTCAGCTTCCTAAATTCCGAAAGCTCAAACCTGACCCCAGATTCGAAGTTGGAATCCTTGCTGGGTGTGGTATTGAAGGGTTGAAGAGTCTTGAAGTGAAAATGAGAGTTTGGGAGGGGTGCAGGCTTTCTTTTCTTTCACGTGTTGCGTGTTTTCGAGGTTGGGATTGCGTTACATGGTTTGGAGTACTGGATTTCAGGTTTCGACAGGGTGATCGTGGTCTACCGGAAGCCAATCTAAGTCAGGTTTGGGGCGTGACAGGTCCTGTCGGTGTATCAGCAGATCCTAAATGCAACGGATGTCTGCTACGTGGCCGAAAATTCAGGGCACAATATGAGCGATGCTGAGGGAAAATCCGTTCAGCCATTTCAGATTTGCAAAAGGACCAGAGACCTTGCGTGAGCACTCCAGAGGGGAGTTTGAAACACAGGTGCCCGTTTTTGTTGTTCTGCTGGGCCAGCAGCACAACTGTTTGTTTTGCCACAAAGCAGAGGACGCAAGGCCTCCAGTGCGTGAAGCTCCCTGGCCCTCCTTAGGGCTTGTTGTAATAGAAGTGTGGCACAAACGGCAGTGGCAGAAAGTCGGACGGCATCTTGAAACCCGCGGCTGCCGGATCCTCAAGCCATAGCTCCAAAAATTACATAGCTAACGCCCACCGCCGCCGGACCCTGCTGGGAAGCGCTGACCCTTTGTGGCTCCCAGGCGCTTCCAGCTACAGCGTCTGGGGTGTTAGTGTTAGGGGTATGAGGGTTGAAGGCCTAGTGCCTTGATGCTTGCTGCCAAACGGATTTGTTGGTAGTTGGCGAAGCATCGTTGCAATAAAAGCTGTGCTATCAGTTTTGTGAAGCAAAGTTTAACCTGGAATGTGGCCAAGTCATGGGGCTGGCAGTCGTGTGAAGGATTTAATGCTAAAATCCGCCCAGCATGAACCTACAGACGACGTTCCGGTGGTTCTCGTTCCCAAGAAACCCGAAGCCAAGAGCGGCACTATTGCTGTTGAAGCTGTGCTCTGGCGTGCTGGCGCTCAGATCCTCGTTCGAACACCTTTGTAGTTGGTTAGCTATTTTTAACGTTCCTGGCTCTGTTTGGCCTGTGAAGAGCGAAGCTGTGTATGCGTAACGCCACCTTTCGTTCAGGCAATCCGCACATTTCCTACATGGAATCTTTGGTGTTCCGGTGCTGATCGCAAATCGATGCGCAAGAGGTTCGGATTACCCGGGCAGTTTTGAGGAGTCTGGCCGGCGTCACTGCCTAGTTCCGTGCAGCTAGCGGGGGTGCCAGTCCCAAACAAAGGGCTGACCTTGTAGCTTGCTGGTTTCATTTCGGTTCCAGGGCGACGCCGGCCCTGAGGCAACGCCCTGCCATTCGAGGCCGCTGAAGGGCATCGCCCATCTCGTGTTAGACCGCTTCCATTGCACACCCTCAGTATCCTTCAGTTTGGAGCCCTAATAGGTCCTTGATGTTTTGGGATGGTTTCCTCTCTCTTCATGCCTCCTGCGCGACACCCTTGCAGATGGGGCTGAGGAGTTGCGGTGCAGTGATGATCGCAGAGTTTCGGCTTCGGCCTGTCTTGTTGAGGGGGTTGAGGAGGGTTGGGCAGCTTGATAAAGACCAGCATTTCACAGCATACAGCTTGTCCCAGGGTTCCTTTTCAAGGTTCCATTGGCGACGGTGCTATTGAATTTTTTCATTAAACATTTTCGAAGGCTTCAGTCGCTCAAACCCAGAGGCTTGCAAACCTGGCAGGCCGAACGTCGGCCGCCGAATCCCTGTTTCTCCCTTGCCCCAAGCAAACGTGGAAAGCCCAAATACACCTCCATCTCCCACTTTACTCCGTATACAGAGATCCTGTAGGGATCATGCAGCAGGAATCTTGGTTGTGGGCTTGTAGGATTAGTTGCGTGGTTTTTGGATGTAATTGGGGCCCGGTCCCCGCCCTGTATCCCCAGAAGCGTTTTAAGATCAAGTTCCCCAATTTGCATGCTTCATCTCCACCCGTCCTCCGAACAACGGAGAGTACATACTCTTTACGATTTCTTAAAATGAGTTTGCCGTTTTTGCTGTCAAGTGGGGCGAGCCAATGACAGAGGCCAGGATCATGTCCAGAGTGTCAGTCAAGGAATTTGCGCGGCTGGCATCCTGAATGTGGTCACCACTGCCAGCTACATGGCCGCCTCTTTTGCAACCTGGGCAGCATACCAAATTTCTGAGTTCCAGTCGTATGGATGGGTTTTCTGGGCGGTGCAAACGGAAGTCTTGGAAGCTGCCCACGTTTTGGGTGACTCGGAACTTTGATATTTTTGAAAATGTCACCACCATGCTAATTTGCAGCATGTTCAGCTAAAAATCGCATCCCAGCCTTACGCATTTTCATGCCAAGGCCAGCAATGAACAAACAATTCTGCTTCGGTGCTTTTTGGGTTTGCCCTTCCAGCTATGGTTTTCTTGATGATCGTTGTGTTGGAACTGCCCAAGATGTAGCGTTTAGTTGTGTCGATACAATTGGCGTGCCGAAGCACGTGATTGCTGACTGGAACCGAGATGCCTATTTGCTTATGATTGATCAAGGAGTGCCGAGGGGTTGCCTTGTGTAGTTGGGCCGGACTTGTGTAGGGTTCGTGGTCTTGGTCTGTTTTACCAGGTCTACCAATTGAAATGTCCTACTTACAAGCTCAGGGTCTTCTATTTCTTGAGGTCGGAGTTGCCCAAAGAAGAATTCTGACCAGTTGGGCTACGCTTAGGACGAGAAGACCATTTCAACATAGGTGGTGGAAGCAGTCAGAATGGCGGTTTCGGATCTAGCGGTGATCTCGGCGGCGGACTAGTTGCCAGGATGGTTCTTGGCTTCGATATTCATGTTGTTGCAAGAAGGCTAACAAAGGAATGTGGTTTCCTGCCGGGACACAGGAGACCTTTGCCAGTGCAGTTCAAAAATATAGAGCTGGGGTGTGAAGATGAGGATTGAGAGGATGGGGTTCGCTGTCTGAGTCTAGGACAATGCCAGGAGTGAAAATTTATAATCGTGGTTTGCGGTTCATGCGCTCTGGCTGCCGAGCCCAGATGTCGGCTGGACCTGGCGTCACATTACACTTGCATGAAGCTTGCAATATGCTACTCTGCCCATTGTGCCCCCCACATCTGAGGGACCACTGCTTCAGGCTAAGCAGCATGTCCCTCTACAGGGTACACTTGTAACAATCTTCATTCCCCTTCCTGAGTGATTGCTTGTAGCTGTAGCATTTGTCCCGTTAAAAAAATACTCAGAGCGATATGTCGTCACCGCACAGATCATGTTGAGAAATTCACAGGCTGGTAGCACGAATGTTAAGCAACCTTATCAGCACCCTAGAAAGTCGTTCTGCAATCTCTAAAAGCCCTGTAACAAAGCCGAGGCAACAGTGCAGAGCAACTGCGCCGCGATGGCGCCTCTCGGCAAGCTTCAGGGCCTCTGAGAATCAAAGATCTCCAGAAATATAAGGGTTCTGGAATTCGGCTTTCTTGGGGTGGGGGTGCGGAGGGTTTGGGGTTTGGGCGTTTAGGGGCTTGTGGATTCAGCCGCTCTCCTGTAAAGTGCGGTATGACAAGTCTGGGGCAATACCCCTTACCTTACCATTCAGACCAAATGACTAGTTTCCATGAGCCTCTTCTCCCGCATAGTCCAATGCAAAGTTGCGATCGTGATCATGAGGTATGTGCATCCCCAAAGCCGCAGATATTGATCTCCAGAGTTTGTGTCAAGAAGCCTGGTATCCTCCCGTGGAGCCTCAGTCCGGGACCTCTGCATGTTTGGAACCCAACGGCTCTTGAAAGATAAGGTCAGCATAACTCCTATCCTGAGCCGCATCTCCCACCACTGCATCGGAGACCCGGATGGACAACGGCTGACTGCCTAAGCTGTTTCTACGGCTTCAAGAGACTCGCATTCTTGCAGGATACGGACGCTTTGGGTAGTTAAGACTTGCGATTCAAAATCTCTGTTCTTCTTAGATTGTCTCCCTGCGCAATGATCTGGCTGCAGCATTGCAGGATAGATTCCCAGTTTCGTGCTGGTAGGGTCGAAGGTTTCGGGCGAGGGCTGCCGCTGAGTTCGCACAACCAGACAAGCTTTTTGTGAGGATGCAAGCATCGCCTTTTCCTGAACTGCGCGAGCGTCACAGCTCCTGATGTGGCTTGTTGCCCCCGGCACCCTTTCGTCCAATCGATAGGTCTCACTGCTGTGCGAACTGAAATCAAGAAGAAGACTGACCGCGCAATGAAAAAAAGGTATCCCTTCACTCTCTTGGTTAGGATGCAAGTGTCTTCTGACGCGATGTGCCAAACTCCTCAAGCAGAACGCAGAGTACAGCTTTGAAAGCAAGGTCAGGATGAACAATCCACAAAGGCGTATGCACTGTGGGTTTAAGCAGAACAACGGTGACAGGTGTAGGAGTAGGCGCGCATCATGCAACATTACGCCCCATCACGAAAGGAAACTTGTGCATGCTGGATTTGCAGAGAAACTGCTGCGTGGGAGGAGAGACCAGACCTCTAACTTAGTGCGGTCGCATGCCGAACCCGATAGTTCAAAATGAGCACAGGAGGTATTCCCAACATGTTGTCCAATGCAACAGAGAGTGCGCAATCGGCATGTGTGCATGTGCGCGCACTAGCTCATTGCGAGCGAGCACTGCGTGGCATGTGCATGTACTTGCAATTATTGCGCCCGCTGCAAATACTGCGCAGTTAGCATGCGACAGTTAGAAGTTAGAATTCTGTTTTATGACGACTGTTCGCTCCGGGAGCACACCATGCTTTTTTCAATCTGAATGCCCACGGATGCACTTAACAGCTTTGGATGCCTGCAGAACGCATTCGCCCTGACACTTGAGGTTTCCCAAACAACTGCCTGAACTCATACGAGCGTTTTTTTTTTGTGTAGACTGTATGAAATTACTTGATTTGATGGAGGGCAGCCATGCCGATGCCAATTAACAAGAGTGCGATGTTAAACCAAATCACGCAATGCCCGGAACCCGCAGCCATTTGGATTCCAGAGGGGCTCTGTTGCATTCCCTGATCCTTGTTGTTCGATTTCGTGCAAATGACAACAAAGGCTTCTCGGCGAAGCGCTGGGAGTGTAAGATTTGGACCGAGTTCTGCAGTCCAGGGCCATGTGGGTGCGGAGCTCGTACGTGGTTGTTATTGGGGGTGCTCTGGCAGACTGCGCTATGACGAGGGCTTGAAAGCTTCCGTGAGCTGACTTTGTGGGATCTAGGGTGCAGAATATCGGTTGGCCCACTCCCCCACTCTTGATGCCAAACCTGGGCACCTGTGCTGGCATTTGAAAGTTTAGGTTTTTGTGTTGGAATGGTACCCTTAGCAGTCCTTCCGCCAGTTCCATGGACGTGCTGACACATGGCATAATGAGCTCATGCGGAGCTTTGCAGCCCGACAGAATCCCTTCATAGATCCTTTCCTGTGGCTGCCCGTTCGGTCCGACTCCCATCCTATCATGCTGAAGCTGCACAAGACAGGCATTCTGAAATTACTCGGGATTTTGAAGCCTAGAAATTGAAGATTTGTGTGATTTTGAAAAAACACCATGGGTCTTTGAAAACTTTTTTTTTTATCTTTCACAGTCAAGGTTATACCTCACAAACGTGATTTAGTTCATGTTACAGGGCGCCATGATCCAAGGACCCGGAATCTGCCAGCGGCTTGTTGCTGTCCGACGGCGAGGCCTCAGCCCTCGAGTCCTAAGCTTCACAGGAAATCAAGAAGACGGTCTCAAGAAGTTTATGATTTTTTTGGAAACTGTAGCTGGTCTTACAGTACGCAGATTGTGCTGTGCTGAGTTAACAGTTCTTGTAGGGAAAGATCATCGAAATGAAAGCGTCCTTGAAGCTAACTGTAGCTGAGCTGCGTTGGGGTTGGCAGGGCTCAAGGCTTGGGGCTTCTATAGCATATCAAAGTTTTTGGCCAGTTTTCTCCAATGGCTCGGTTTTTCAAACACTTGCAATTGGTGCCCCACAATGCACGTTCTTAGACCTGCTTTCTTACTTCTACACGCTTCCCCCTAATGAAGCCCCCCAACAATAAACATTTCTCCTAAGAAATATCTAGTTCCAGAACTTCCCTGAAGTCTATCTTTAAAAGGTCAAGAGCCAAAGGAATTATGGATCCCCTTAATTTCCTGGGCTTTATTGTTCTTATCTAGTTTTTATAATAAAGGAACTTATATACTTACAAGCTGAATGAGGACCCCCTTAATATTCCAGGTTTTTGAATTCATTTTCACGGTTTATGTGAAGGAAGTTCCATAAAACAAAAAAAACACTGAGCCCTGAACCCTCCCTCCCTCCTTTGTGCTTGGTTTTATTTCCATTACAGTTAGGCTTCAATTGATTTTAATTGAATTTCACATGATTTCAATTAGCTTTTGATGCATCAGATTTGCATCAGATTTTTAGGTGATTTCAACTAATTTACCTAGAATTGTTTGCAATCTCCCCCCCCAGGTAGTAGAAACTCCAGGCGTTTTTTTTTTTAGACGCATTAGGGGGAAGAGTTCAATCCTTAATCCCGATTCTCTCAAGCCAGAACCAAAAGCTCTCAATCCCATATGGATCCAGGATGACGGAACAAAGCTTCTGCCATCCAACGGTATTCCTCCTGGTGCTTGCGACTTGGACCTGCTGTTTGACTTTGATTTCTTGTAAGTCAGTACACTCGCCGCAAAAAACGAAGCCCTCTAAGCCCGCTCCTGACAATGCTGGAGCGTTCTTTTTGCATCTACTTGCGAAATCAATTGGAGTAGCTTGGGTCCTGAGTTTTGGGACTATGCAATTTTCTACGCTACATTTTTCTACAACACCCATTCTCGTAGGATTAGCGATATGAATCATTCTCTCCTCACAGTGCATGATTCCACGTCCCAAGGAAAATAACGACAGCATTAGTTGTGGTGCACATGATTGAGAAGATGCACCACTACGCAGATGTGACTTTCATTGAGGATGGAATGCGCTGGGGGTGTTATCCTCTGTATGTCTTTGACACAGGCAGGTCCCCAAATACATCCAAAAAGAGACCAAGCCGAAACCTTGGGCTCAAGTTTGTCCTTGGAGCGTTTTGTCTGTTTGGGGCCTCTGCAACAAACCGTGCCAGCTTTTCTGAGGATCATGATTTCATGTCTGTTCGTCTTGTCTTCTCCGTGTGATGATGTTGACTGTGCACAGGGCGTTGCCAGCGTTATCTTGGTACGAAAGCCTATGCATGTCCCTACGTCGTCCCTCTACATAGTTCCTGGGTGGGATTGTTGTAGATATCCCTGATGCTTCAAGAGTGCTAGCCTTCTCTGCATTCCTCTCACGGCACTCCTTGCCTTTGTCAAGGCCAATCCAACATTGCTGTTCTTCAAACAATACATGCTCAGTACCTGTGAAATGTGTATTCCCATGCCCAAGGAAAGCCTTCAAAGAAGCCCCCATATGTTAGCAGTCCAATTCTCCACCGAAGCTGAGCAGAGCAATGCTCCCATATCAGGTCGTATTTTCATGGCATCCAGTGTGCCTTGCTTTGCATCCTATGAGTTTAGCTTAATGGTTGTTTTGGGTGCTGTTGCTTCCTTTTGATCACTGTTTCTATACATTTAGAAAATATATGTGTCCCTTCGGGGTAGAGGCCATGAGAGCTCAGAGCCCAGCAAGCCAAGCTGTAAAACCCCCTCAAGCTTCCTCTTGTATTGGCCAAGCCCCAGAAGACAGCCAAAGATCATGGACGCATGTCTTGCTGGGTAGAGTAATCCTCAAGCTCCGCGGAGCATTGCTACCTCTTTCAGAAGGTCCTGCTGTGCGGCTTCCTGCAGGTGTTTCTACAGCGGCTTGTTGAATTTTCGCAAAGTCTGCAGCATCTCCACATCTGGGATATGATTTTTTCTGGCCTGCACTTAATGTAATTGCTTTGGTGTGAAAGCGCCACATGATGCAGATCCCTGATGTCCCGTGTGTTTTCCTAGGGTTCCTGTGTGAATGGTGCAGAGGACGCTCAGCCCAAAGCTTGAAATCTGAAACCTTCAACAAACAACGAAACCATAAACATGACAGGCGTATTCTAAAACCCTAAGCCATTGGAAACACAGCGCACCAAAGCAAACAACCCAAGAACGTAAGCCAGAAGCCTAACGTATGTCTCTGGCTGATGGGGGTGATTCGCAAGGCTTTGGCTTCAGCCTTCGCCTGCGGTGCTTTAGCTGTTTGTCGGCCGCAGAGACCATTCGAATTTCAGTGATCATCCAGTGCAGTAATTTTGCTAAAGGGGTGTGAGGGTTTTTCTTCGGCATCAAGTAGGGTTACCAAGGGCGAATCCTCTTGGTACTTAAGCATAGTCCTCGAGCTAGTCCGATACCTGCATGATAGATGTGAGTATGTGAAGCTTTGCGACGATACGGCGATAGTCTTTTTGGGACATGACGAAGCTCTGTTGCTGTTGTACGTGGGTGTACGGTCCTGTACATGGTTCGGAAATTCAGGCTTGCAATGTTTCAAGTGGATGTGCTCTGAGTTTTGGGTTTGCCATGTTCCCAGTTGATGTGCTTTGATTTTTGGTTTAGGTTGGGTTGTGAGGGGTTGGTGTTTTTAGTGCCCTTTAAGGCTTATGTTCTGTTAGCAGAGAAGTTCAAGCTTCGGGTCTAAAGGCACATCATCGTTGCGCAGGTGTTTTGTTTCTTGCACGGAGCAACCTCCGGCTGAATTGATTCAGAGTTTGGGGTCTTCCTGTACATTGTACATGATCATCTCTTAGTTGTGTCTGAATAACATGCCGAGATGTTTTGTGAATCAAGTGTGGGAAATCGCTGTTAGGCCCGATGCCCAGCAAATGCGCTCAGAACTAGTGATGTTCGCAGAAACCCATGTGGCCTGCGTTTCAACCATCCCCCCCACCCCAGCTCTAATTACCAATCTTTGCCCCAGACTCTTTCAGGCCAAGGCCCAAGAACCACCATTGTCCAATCTTGTACGCTCTAACAACAGCAGAAGTAGCTACAGGGCGCTCTGCGGAGAACGTTTGTTTCGCACAGCCTCAAATTGGAAACTCAGAAAGCTGTTTTCTACAAAATGCCTCACTAGCGTCTGGCCTCGGGAAGCCATGAAAACGGCCTGGGAGCAGCTTGTAGGCTTTTTCTTGAGGTTGAAGACATAGGCTCAAGGTTTAGATTGCGCACTAACCTCTTCTCTCACCTTCGGGCTGGAGCGGTGCTGTGGGCGAACGTTTGTGATGTCAGAGTCCTTGTGAATGACACCAGGTCGCATTGATGATGCGACCGGCTCCTGTTCAGCCTCTTGGTCAGCAGGTCCTTGACATTAGCGGCAGAAGGATGACGGGGGATTGTGGGCACATGCTCGGGAGCTACACGGTGTGCAAACTCTCTGGATACATGGGCGCTGAAGCCAAGGCTACTTCGTATGTTCCTGGTAAGTCTGCATCAGGTTCAGTAATCTCGGTGCAGAGATCAGCCTGGACAGGGTGTGTACACATTTGACAGGCCTTGGTTATGACACGTATTTGAAAAAAGCCCTGAAACATGGCCCCTGCCATCATTGCAAGTCTCTGCCGTTGTTGTCGCGAAAGTTCATGGCCTCGCACAATAGGACAATTGTGACGGACTGTCAGAATTGTTTTTGGTTGCACTTGGTTGCAGCAGCGAGGGGTGTTGCCAACCACCTAAGACAGCCAAAATCTTTTCAACACAGCAGCACAAGGATCGCATGTGGGCTGAAGAAGCCCTGAGACTGGGTTTGGGGTTGTTCGGAAAGGGCTGCCTGGGCAAAAATATTGTTCATACTTTCTCATGATGCGGCAGCGGTCGTGATATTTGCCTCAACTTCAGATTTCCGGAGCAAGATGAAAGTTCTGCTTGGATCAGGATTCAGAAGCGGCTTGTGCAGGCTGCAGGTTTGGCATGTTGCGCTGGAAGCAACAAACAATGCTTTGCTCGTGGAGAGTTATGACTCGTGAACCGGATTCGCGGCGCCATATTACTAGAAGACGTTTGAAGGCAACGCCTTCGAGGAAAAGATCTTGAAGTACGATTGGAGAAATACCAAGGCATGTATGAATCTTTGTAAGCCCTGATGGAAACACGTGAGACCTCATGCAGCCTTCTTATTTTCATTTGATTGCTTAGAGCTTCATGGAAGTGTCCCAAGCAGCATCCGTAAACCCTAAAACTTTACAGAAACCTTATTCTTAAGCCTGCAGCTTGCTCTGTGAGGACTCCCACCAGCCAACCTCTTCCTTCACCCTCGAGTCTACTTGAGGAGAATGCCTGGATGGAGACGCTTGGCCTTCAGTGAGCCTGTTGGGGCTGAGGGTTTTTGGGATGCGGGCTTGGAGTTGAGGGATGCAGGGTTTAGGTGTCAGGGTTCTGGCCTGAGAAGCCTACTTTGCGATGATTTTGGGACGCCGATTTCCAGTTGCCTCCGATTGCCCAAGCTTTCGCCTGAGAACGTCTCAGTGGGACTGCCTTCCAGCAGTTTTTGCTTTGATATTGCTACTGTGCCCTTACCACCCCTGCCCCGGATGCCGCGATCCTTTCCAGCATCTTTGGCTTCTGGGTGCTTGGAAGTAGTACGGTGGCCTCATGGGTGTTACAGGGATTTGCTATTGATCTGAAACGGGCCATCGTCACTGCTTTCAGGGCAGTTCTGCATTTTCACGGATGTGTACAGTGTTTTAGTTTAGGGTGCTGCGTCCAGTGATAGCTGAATTTCAGGTTATCGAATTATCGGGCCCTGGGAAATTGCTTGAGGCATTTCCTGGATAGGGTTTAGTTTAGTTTTGTTTAGTTCGTGCTCCTAGCGTGCAGCAGGGTATGCGTGCTTTTGTTGTCATAGCTCTTATTACGAACATGGGGTCAGAGGAGGGCAAGACGGATTTACAAGCTCAGTGCAGTGATATCAAGGATTACTCTTTACAATCGTTTGTTTTGAGTCTTTTCTCGTTCGCGACTCTTCTCAGCTTGTCACAGACCCAATAAGCCCTGACCTGTAGGCAATAGAGCAGCCACAGGGCAAAGGCTCAGAGAAGGTTTTGTTGACTCGTGAAAGGCATCAAAAATGGTGTTAGCATCGTCATTACTTACGTCTTGTCAAGCATCGCTGCCGCCATGTCCTAAACCATAAGCCCCAAGCCCTAAACTTGTCTAGTCGACAATGACTAACGTCCATCGTCTCTGCAAGCTCGTCTCTGCAAGCTTCAGCCTGCACCCAAAGTAGAAAAGCTGCCTTCTGCGAGCCCATCCATGGTTTTTACGGATTTTCCCGAGGACGGCACACTTTTCCGTGCTAGCCACCCAAAGGGTGTGCATGGCGGGAAAGTGCAGGAAGCATTGCGTGCAAGCGTTTTGCTAAGGAATTTTCAGACAAGGTCACCGACAAATCGCTAACAAAGCTATAAAGACACGAGCGTGCAACAGCTTCGGCTGTGAGCGAAGCCACGGCGCCAGCACTTTTCCTCAAATGTTAGGACTAGCCCGCTCAAGACCCCCTGAAAGACCACGTTGGCCCTTGCAACTTGCAGTTGCCTTCAAAGCAAAGCGCTGGCAAGCGCGCGTTGGCGTGGGGCAGAGGGGTCGTTTGTGACTTCTCCCGGGGGTCGCTT
>CAJNIZ010043728.1:0-13117 GCA_905231905.1 Symbiodinium pilosum
TTGTTGTTGTTGTTGTTGTTGTTGTGGTCGTCGTTGTGGTCGTCGTCGTCGTCGTCGTCGTCGTCGTCGTCGTCGTCGTCGTCGTCGTTGTCGTCGTCGTCGTCGTCGTCGTCGTCGTGGTTGTTGTGGTTGTTGTTGTTGATGTGGTTGTTGTGGTTGTTGTTGTTGATGTGGTTGTTGTGGTTGTGGTTGTGGTTGTGGTTGTGGTTGTGGTTGTGGTTGTTGTTGTTGTTGTTGTTGTTGTTGTTGTGATTTTCGGTTGTCACGGCAGGCATGGTGCAAGACCTCTCCGATTGGACGAAGGTCAGGTGGGTAGAAAATAACTTTGCAACTCCACTCCTTCTGCCTACCATCAACTAGTACGTGTTAATTAAGGATGGCTTAGAAGCTTTCTGCGCCCTTGTCATGTGCGTCGAAGGCCCCCTCTCCCATGTAGTGTACCAGCCTGAGGGAATACCATGGAATACCATTGTTTCTCCCTTTCGCCGAGTCAATAGAAAGATCTCTGATTCATGCAACCCCGGCTCAGGAACTTTGCTATTTTTTCAAGCCTATTCGTCACGGTTCAGGGGTAGTGGCCTTAGTATAGAACACATCTCCAGTCAGTGACTCAGAGCTCGGCTTTCCCGAATCCTACAAGCTACAAGTTAATGGTCTGTGCGGCTGGCTGAGTTCACCCCCAGCCCAGTAAGTCAGTGTCTGGGTGTATGGCTTCGGGGCTTAGAGGGCTGCAATCGTACACAGCAGTTGACGAACCCCCAAGATCAAGAGGGAGAGAGAGAGAGGGGCTGAATCTGAGCTTCAGGGTTTTCAGGGTTTAGGGTGTGTTTTGGGGGTCCAGGATTCACCGTCTTAACCCTGCCCCGCTCTTGCAATTCCTGGTTGCGTGGCATTGTCTCATGATTGATGTGGTGCCCGAATGCACTGGCACGCATAGACTGAAACACCGGGTTGCAAGGGTCTAGGGTGCTTGCGTGAGTGTGTAAAACCCCACGCGGCCTTCCTCTGGGGCCTGGACTTAAGAAAGCCACAGTGTTCATCTAGAATTTACCAGACTTTTTGCCCGGACTCGAACCTTCAACTAGGGACCCTAAACACTAAACCTTGAGAAACCAGTGACACTACTGTTGCGCATCAACCTGCGAGTATGGGATGCCCAGACCCGAATCCCTGAACCCAGCGCCCCTTTGTATATATATATATATAAAGATAGATATATATATATATACACACATACATACACATATAAACATATATGTTTACGTACATCTACACAATTCTGCGTACACATATATGCATATACATATGTATAAACATACACAAACTTATACAGATAAACCCATTCTCCCCGAATATGTAAGCCTCAAGACTCCAGGACATCAGTCCGCTTTTGGCCTCCTCAGCCCTTGGCATTGATCTTGGCGACAAAGCAGGCCACCTACCTGGGCTTGGGCTTTCCCAGGTGGGGAGGTTCGGGCTTCAGGGTTTAGGGTTCAGGGGGTTAAGGTTTAGGGTGCGGTTTAGGGGATTAAGGTTTAGGCCTCTGAGCTCCAAGCCGTTTGGGCTCCAGGTTTGAGAGTTGAAGATCTCAAATACAAATACCATAGACCATTGTCCAGGAAGCCACCTAGCAACCGCAGGAAAATTCAACACCTGTACTACCGCGACCTGGAAATGCAGCATAACATACCTCAAAGCAGCAAACATTTTTTCCGTTTCCTGATCGATGCCGCCCTCAGTAGATTTCACAACCAGATCTGAAGAATCAACCCTCACGAACTCCTCCGCCGCCTCACCGTCACGGGTCGGGCACAGATTCCAAAGAAGAAGTCCCGGTGAACAAGAGCTTCAGCTGTGTACACTCCTGGTCTGAGGGCAGACTTTCCGGAAGGTGAAATCTCCACACCAGGTCCCACTCCCAATCCAGCAGTATCTGCCGAAAGCTGGGCATACTCTCCTTCAGATAAGCATCCGGCGACGCTTCCGAACGAGCCATCAGCAGAGTGCGCAAAGGCCACCGAGCGACTCTAGGATGGTGCGGAAAGCCATCGAGATGTCAAAGGATTGACGTCCGCCACGCCTTCTACGCGCAACATGTTCCTGATGCTCTCCAGAGAGCCCGGATAAGCAGCAGACACGAGCTGACCCTGGCGGCACCTATCTTGCAGGCCGTGCATGCTGAAGTTGGCTGGCGGTTTGGGATCTGCGGCTCATACCTACCTTCAAGATCTTCAGGTATTGTACAGGCCTGAGAAGAAACAGGATGTCAATATTCTTGCTGGATCTGGTAATGTGGTAGCCCCAGTATAGCATGCTTGTTATTATCGGGACCCCCAAAAAAAACCGGCTTTGCAAAACTGCCATATGGCACCAAAGGCAGCAAGCTTCCGCACCATAACTACTTTTGAAACCAATAATGTTTGGCAAGCAAGTCCACAAGATCATTACAGCAAAGGTGGTTTCGAGAATTCCCGAAAGGCCGAGCAAAAGCGCAAAGACCTTCTTAGGCCTTTCTTCTTACTATAGGTATTAGTATGATTATTATTATTATTGTCAATGCTACTGGTACTATGCTCATGACTCTGGGAGTAATGATGCTACTGGTTGAGGCTTAAGCCTCACAAGCTTGCCTTTTGTAGTATGCCGTCCTCGTTTTGAGGGAGAGCCTTTCTCAAGTGTATCGCCAATTGATAGCCAACCCAGAACAATCGCCAAAGCCCGCACTCCAAACACCGCGTCTTCAGCGATGCACACTTAGCTCCACAAGACCTTGTACAGATGGGTTGTTGTGATTGAACTTAAATTGAGCTACTATAGTAAGGAAACCCCATATTCACTATGTACCCATTTTAAGGTCTCTGAATGTAAGTTCCTCAGTAACCCTATACAAACTTCAGGTGATGAGGCGACAGAGACTGAGGCAGCTGATCCTGAGAGATGGCTGTTGCTCGAGACAGGGTCGCGTTTAGGGTTTAGGGATTCGGGTTTAGGTTTTTAAGGATTAGGGCTTAGGTTTAGGGATTCGGGTTTAGGGTCTTGAGTTTAGGGTTTCAGGGAGTAGGGTTTAAAGTTTTTGGGAGCGGGAACCAAGGATTTGTATACATGGGGGGTCGATTTTCGTCCCCTTACTTACGGAGACCCCAATACATATCCAAGGGCAGGACCCTCCTCAAACGCCACACCGTCAGCCGTGTGGCTGTTGGCTTAAGGTTTAGGGGCATTTCCAAATTGAGCTTGGAGTTCGTGGCTTGGGTTTCTTGGAAGTGAGGAGTGCGCGCACATGATTTTCCCTTATATGTTAGCATGTACGCTGGTGTGCAGTGAAACACGGCTCATTTTTCGAAGTTGCTGCAGCACCTGGGGGAAGGTTGCTCTGGGGACAGACCTTATTTCTGCTGCAGCAGGGAAGTAGGGATCAGTCACGTCCGCGAATTAGTTTCTCTGGATTTCTGTCGTAGCAACATATCGTAGTTTCCATAAGCAACCCCACACCCCACACCCTGACAAGAGAACAAACCCTAAACCCTAAACCCTAAGAACAAATGGTGCTCCGGGATGCTGTCATATGTACCGTGCCTGCTCAATGCGCATGCCTAAACCCTGGATCTTAAACCCAAGACGCTTAGCTGCCTTGCGATGCTGTATGGTCATGCAAGTGGCAAAACCCTGAGCTGCCTAAACCCACAACTTACTGGGGCTTAGCACGGAATATGGGAATACATTACATCGGGATTAGATTCCCTTATTCCGTACTAGCCAGCAGTAAGACAAACTGCAGGTGCAACGCTCCGCTAGCGAAAGGTCACGCTCATCGCAGCAGTCGAGGCCTTCTGCTCTTTGTTCGGAGTTGCATGGGGACATTTCTTTAGGGTTTGTTAAGGGTTCAGGGTTCAGGGGGGCTTTGGCATCCCTGACCCCCCAAATTAGGACCCTATCCTAGGCATATGATAGTGAATTGCAGGGTCGTAGTTTCGGTGGCTGGGGTTGCCAAAACCCTTTTCTTGATTTTTGGGGGGGTTCTCAAACTAGGTGGCCCTTAGGGATCTGAGGGATGCGAATATCAGGAGCTTGTGGGACCATATTCGGGATGTCTTGAGAAGCGTCCGCTCTTGGTGCAGCATGTTGGCTTTGGCAGGTAGACTGCAAAAAATGTTCCGGAATTTGTGTGTTTTTCAAACTTGGGTCCCTTTCCATCTTCCCGAACACTTGAATCTGTATTCAAAAGATCTTTCAAAAAGGACCTTGATTCTCGGAAAACTCCCAGGTAGACTGCACACTGCGCTGGGGAATGTAGGGCTTCTGTTGGAGCCTTGGGGCACTGAGTGGACCAGCGTCCAGCGTTCCAGAGTTGTATCCCTAATACGTTTTCCCAGAATAGCCACAACGTAGCGCTGACGTACCTATCTTGGCCCCCACAGTTCCTACAAAAGATCCCGCAACCCAGGGATGCCAGCTTGGGGCCCCTGAGAGTGGGAGTCAGGAGTCTTGAGCTTTGGCTTGAAATTCCCAGAACCCTAAACCGCATTGAGTTTGAAAGCCTGGGCTTTGCTCAGGAGAGTCTCTGTGTCTTGTGGGCGCTCCCCTGGAGGTTCCTTGATAACTAGAAGTAGGGTTTACGGACCATACATGAGATAATCCCACATGAAAACTTGCAAGTCCTAATTGAGACTTGAGACCCAGTTCCATGTACCCATGAACATTCAGGTACAGTGTAGTGCAGACAAACGCCTCAAGAGCAGTCTTGATCCTGGGACCTTCATTGAGTCCGCAATTCTAACTTGGCACATATCCCTATATGAGCCCGATTTAGCCCTAGATATCCCTTATATAACCCCATAGAACCCTATATACCCCTTTTATGGCCCTGTATAACCCAAAGCAAGTCTAAACCTGGCAGGGTTTCCTGGTGTTCAAGGGCAGAGGTTCCTCCCATGCAAACCCAGAAAGCCCACACTATCATTTAATTAAGCAATATACCTTTAATCATATTGGGGATTCTGGGTATCTAAAGTAATGAAAATACCTTAATCACAATGGGGATCCTGGTATCTTTAGGGTAAACTCCTTAAAGGATATTGGGCTCTCTGGGAATACTAATGCCGTAGCTAATATGCAGGACTTGTTGTGGTTCCTACGATTTCTCATATTTGTGCCCCAAAGCCCGCTTAGTCCATGCGCATTGTTGTTTGTGTGGGTGCGTGTGTGTCCGGTGCATCCGCATTTGTCTTGCTGCTAGATTGACTGGCATGTAGCAAAAAGAAGTTGCATGTCATGGCTGGCTTTGTTGGCACATGGTTCGCGTAGGAAGCGGCTTCAGAAAGTGCCTCGTTTGCTTCATGAGCTGAGCTGACTTCGTACGTGTCTGCTTCAACTGCCACATCTCAATGAGGTAACGTATTCACATTCCCTTGACAATCCTTTGTAGTATAGCTGCGCTCCGGTCAACATAGCATATCCCAAAAGGAGGTTGCCTGGTCATGCCCGGCAATCCTGGAGTGTTGAGTAAACCCTTTTGGCCTTTTTGGGGTCCTATCTTCTTCATTAATTGTACGCTCTATTCGAAAAAGGGAGCCTTTTCTTGTCCTAAATTATTGGGGATCCTAGAACTCCTAGAACCTCCTCTGTTTACGGTTTAGGCCTGAACAAGTTCTAGACAATGTGGCGCCCCTCCTGATAGCAAATACCCCGATATGAGCTATAGTCTAAACTCCGTAAAGCGGGGTTATGTAGGGGATTGTATAGGGGACTACTATACAGGCGACTAAGGGGATACCAGGAGTTTTGGCTATAGCTCATAGAGCAGCTTTATATAATACGTAGAGGAAATATGCATGTTAAGGGTTGGGAAAGTTTCTTACCAGGGAGGGGATTAGCTCAAAAAAGACGCTGCAACCCTTTTGGGCTGTATTGACATGAACGTGGAGGCTTAGATTATTACCGAAATCATGGTCCTAGATTGCCTGTATATTGTATAGGGTATCTCAATTAGATCTCAAGACGATACGAAAAAAATATTTAGGCGCATAAGCCCCAGGATCACGCTGCCAGGACGGAACGAAGCATCAATAGCCATTGCAGCAACAAGTCATTTGAACTCACTTCACTGATCAATGACCGGGCTGCAGGTCTTTAGGACAAAGTTGAAGCGTATGTTGGCAACCTTGCTGCGATGAGTCTAGTGGACCAGAGACTTTCTACGGCATGCCTCAATAGTTGGACAAAGAGTACCTCTATGATGTACTAGAATGTCCCGAACTTCAGCATTACAACCTCGCAGAGTGCAAACCTTAGTGAACTTCCCAACGCTCATGCTCGCGAGGTCATTGGCGAAGGATGCCTTGCTGCAAGCAGTTGCCTTCGTCCCTAGCTATCACCCTCCCCTTGTGGTCAACCGTCCACCCTGACAACAATTCATGCGCCTGGGAAGAATGCTGTTTATTGCGAATTTTTATGATGGTGCGGCGAGCAACTGGCAGGGGGGCGGAGGGGTTTCCATGACCAAAGCAGCAACCCATAGGAAAGACAAATTCATGTGGCCGGCAGAGCCCGGCTGAGCCTGTCACTTGCAGAGCTCAGACGGGGATGTCTCGAATGTAGGTACCTGATATAAAGATACTTGTGCAGATTAATGTGGAGAAAAAATGCACTTGAGAGTCTCTCTTCAGGATTGTAATGACAGTCTTCTCCAACACCCATCTTCTGGAGTGCTTCTTACTTCTGGTGTTGCAGAATTCGTGTTGGCTTCTACCTGCACAACAGGACATGTATGTGAAGCAGTAAGAAGAGGAGTTGTCGAGAAGCAACAACAAAGATATCACAAGATGAGTTTTGATGCATAGTCTGTAGAGGGAAGCTGGAACTTCTTTATGTTTGCCCATCTGCTTTTCGGAAATGCCGCGCGGTTATGAGCACAACCGCATGTAATTTATACGGCTTCCTCAGGAAGAAGAAGAAGCAAAGAAAAGTCTCCTTAACCAGCAGTTCTTGCAACACTCATTGCTACGCATTGCTACGCCTACTCTTCATCTGTGGACCGCGCAACTCAGCCCTCCTGATTTGGGACCGCATCAAAACTCAAACGGGATCCTTGCCCAGGACAAGGAAGCACACGGTCAGAGCGCTGCAGCTGCAATTCAAGTTGTTGCCCTCGGGTTTACTGTCTGCATGCCTATGTTTGAAGTGGTAGCTTAAAAGAATGACCTCAATTAAACCTCCAGGTACAATAGTCCTTGTTTAGTAGGTACCCCCAATAAGGAACCCGTATCTTATGGAAACCTTCAAATCGTATGCTTGCCGACACTAGAAGGTTGATGTCATCTCTACCGGTGTTGCAAACCCTAAACCAAAACCCTAGACCCTAAACGTTTCGTTTGGACTCCATCCATAAGGCTGGGGTGGTTTAGGGACTAGCCAGTCCGGGCAGATGCAAGAAGCCTGTTGCAAAAAGGTCTAGGAATTAGAAAAATTAGGCAGGAGTGCTGGCCTCAGTACAAGTCCGTGGCTGAAAAATGGTTTTGGGATTCACACGCAGCTAATGGAAGCATTCGAGATGGTTTTCGTGAATAAAATGTATTCCCCCAGTTGTATAAAATGAAGGTCCTAGATTAGGAGTCAGTATATACACATAGTTCCCACAACTGTGTTTTTTTTTGTGGGGGGGGGCTGGGGCGAGGATTGTTCTGAGGAGTTTCCGTCTTTGGTATACACAGCTATCAGTTGAATGGTCTAGAATTTGGGAGTTTGACGGCATTGGCAGCGCATCCCCATATCCGAAAACTCAACCCTAATCAGCAAACCGTAAACCCTCGGCCCAAATCCCCTAACCCTGAGGCCCCGCATTTTGAACTCTGAGCCCTAAACCCTGCTGTATTTGGATTCGCGGACATAGGAGGTCCAAGACTCCGCAGGACGCAGCCTCAACCCGTACGTTAGCTGTTAGGGTTTGGGGTTTAGAAGGCCTACCTTCCTTGTATAAGTATAGTCTAGGGTTTTTTCTCCAGACCTCATTCAGGCCCGCGTAGAAAAACCGGACACCGCAGCGCGTACTGATCAGCAGTTTGTTAGGAGGTTCCTTGTCCAAGAGCCTGGATGTATGTCTTAGGAAACTTTGGGCATATTCATAGGCTTCCCAGATACGTCTCATACAAACCTCATGTCAGGACACCCACCTGGTAACTCCCCACCTGAAGTTCCCTTGATTACAGGTTCGCTCTAAGCCGGAAACCTGACGCCCTAAACCCTAGAAGCCCTACACCCTCAACCCATCGAAACCCTAAACCGCTAAGGGTTGGGGAGTGCTTTTGAGCCAGATCTTGTTCAGGCCTTGTGGGATTGCGGCATTTGTGTGTAGCATCTGTGCTTCAAGGATTGTACGTTTGGCTCGGGAGTCGCGTTGGTGAAGCTTAAGCCGTGACGAATGCCGTGAACTAAAGTGGACCCAAGAAATCCTACATGACCCTAAGTACGTTATACCGGAATTATGGTGCTGCAATATATTAAGGTCATGCAGATTTTAAGTAGCAACAGTATCCACTTTATGCCACATGTTTTTAGAACAAGAAAACCGGTGAAAGCGCATGGGTTGCCCTTCTGTCGATCCTACAGCCACGTCTTTAAGTCGACTCTGGGTGGCTGTCAGAATGAGCAGCCCCTATCCTATGAGGCCCATTGAACCTCCAGCGTTGTCATGCTTAATTGCAGCACGTTGTTAAGGCATCCGTGACAGATACCGCGTGTGGTGTCCTACAAATGGATCGTGAATTAGCTTTTTCGCGTTGAAATGAAGGAAAAATCTCTCAAGCTCTCCTGGTACCAATTCTTCTCCAAGACCGCGTAGAAGCAGACGTGAAGCGTTGGACGTCCCGGTTTAGGGTTTAGGGTTGTTTACACGGAAACATGAGCCACTTCGGAAAAAGTCTCGGACATCTTGCTCAACTGTCAAAGGTTCCCTGTGCCGCAGCGAGACCTATAAGTTGGATGCCGCCCGTACTCAGTAACAGTTGGATAGAGCTGATATTCTGAATACATGACATCCCCACAGGCGCAAAACCATCCCTACTATAGACTGTTAGTGGGGGCAGTACCCAAATTCTAGTGGCAGAGAAGTTCTTGCTAGTGGAAGGATACATCCTGAAAACTTCCCTAAACCCCAAACTTGTCGGGAATAAGGGAATATGTTAGATATCGGGATTATACTCCCTTGTTCCCTGCTGACCCCCAGTAAGGAAACCTTACAGTCCTAAACCATACACCCCACTAGCACCCTAAACTCCGCAGCTTGTGAGGTAAGTTCAAAGTCTGAGGTGTTGCTGGTCGCACTGTTCGCCTTATGAGTGCATGCTCGCTCCTGCGACCTTTTTGGTGGATGGGGTGGGGTTAGGTCTTTTTCCAATTCAGGGTCCATGGTTCACAGGGTTTAGGGTTGGTTGCACGAGGTTATCTTGAGCTTTTCTTTCTTACATGCTTTCACATCCTGAACGCTGATGCCAACAGCAACAAGAAGCCCGAGACCAGTCTCAGTTATAAGTTGTAATACAACCACAATACAACCCCCCCCTATTCTAGTAGTTGCCTCTTTATTTTCCATTATCCCTATATAACCTCCAATATATCCACAATATTAGGGCCCTCATTTCTGGGAAGCTGCACAACGGTAAAAGCCTTAACGGTTCGGGCACTGCTCACTTCCACCTGCTAAACCTGACACTGGAGGCTCTGGATCTTGCGGGACATATGGAGCTCTTCACGTTTCACAGCAAACAGCCATACGAAGAAGCTGATTCATCAAACCACCTGCGGGGGTCCGGGGCTTCTCGAAAACTACGACCGCACATCTAACAGAAGAAACCTTGGGCCTTGAAATTTATGAGCTATAGTCTAAACTCCTTGAAGGAGGCTGGATGAGGCTGGATGGAGGATTATTTTGGGGAGTATTATTGGGTTTATCAAGCGATCCTAGGAGCTTAGACGAGAGCTCATATGGGATTAATCCCGGAAGGGTGTCCCCGACATCCCAGCACAAGCCCTAAGAGCCCCCGGGGTCCTCAGGGTAACCTTACTTTGAGAAAGTCCACATAAGAGGGAGGGTTGTCATACCCTAAACCCTGACAACCTCAACACTCAAACCCTAAAACCTCTAAACCCCTGAGCCCAGAGTCATCTGGATCTCCCTAAGTTGCGTTTTCACTCGACAGCAATCTCAGCTGCCCCGCTGGTAGGCCTCCATGCTCACTAGTTTCAAACCCCACACCCCCCTCATGTCAAACATGCGGTTTAGGGTTTAGTATACCACGAAGGAAATGTTTGATATGAGGGAGGAGTGGGTATAGAACCTAAAAAGGGGATGCAGGGTGTACTGAGAGGGTGGTATGAGCATGGCGTTGTTGATGAGGGATCTTTCAGTCTGTAACTTTTTTCACAACAAGTCTATTCCTTTCTATATAAGAATCGAGGTTTAGGACACCAATAATACATTTTCGTCTTATTATGGCATGGAACTCTGTTGGGGGTATTCATTAGGAGGCAGTGGGGGGGGATTTCTTGTTGGGGCGCTACCTTACAGAGTTCATTCCCACAAACCATTAAGGACTTTTGAGTCGCGCTCTTTGGTGGTTGAACCGAATGTGGGTCAATCCCCCACCCAGTAATGGGTACCACCAGGGACTACTCTATGTGTATTAAGACCTTATGAACTCCATATCAAGAGGCTATTTCTATAGGGGGGATTGGCGGAATGTTGAACCATATCAGGTTATTGGCTGGTGGTAAGATACCATACCCAAGAGGAGGCTCACTCTAATTCTATCCTGGGCCCTATAGTATTCCCGAGTAAAACATCATGTGTGTTGGGTGATTGTTTTGGGGGTACACATGCAGAACCTAAAGCGCTGCACCCTAAAGCATGAGCCGCATGCGGTATGATGCAGAAGGCGGTTTGCCTACAGTTCTCTTCCAGAACCAAATCTCCATTAGATGTCATGCTAACAGGTTGTATGGGGATGATTTTGTCAAATGCCTACATCGGAGCCAGGAGGTTGCACAATTTCTTGTCAGGATGCTGTTCTGGTAGTCGCGCGTTTTACCTCTGTCAGCGCTGATCACTAAACTTGCTGGTTGTTAGTAGGGAATGTCGGGATGGAAAAGAAAACGGCAACGTCCACACCAGCCGGAATGAAATGGGGGGGGCCACTTCAGGATCCAGCGCCGTTCCTTAACAGCCAGTAAGTACACAGCCCTAGATTAAATTCTGTCGGGATTACGACTTGGATTTCAATAAGGCGGAGAGATAGTCTGTACTTCTCATGTCCCTGGTTGGCACTCAGGCCAGAAAATACGTTGATGCTGTTTGCGTCGCAGGCAGGGTAGGGTTGGATGGCCAGTGTAAGTTGAAGCAGAGCCTTTGCAACACAACAGACCTTCAGAACCTTCAAAAACATGAACATGACTGTGCAGTCCTTTGTATGCTCAGAGATTATACTGGGCATATTCAGGGCGAGGGCTATTCGGGGGCGGGGATTAGGGAGCGATGCTGTTTGAAGTTAATACATCTGGTTCCTGCTCATACTTCAGACGGGGAAATCGCCAATGTCCTTCCCGACATTAAGTCGCGTGATTTGTCTGATGTCTATGGAATTTCGAAAAACTGTTTAGACTAGCTCCTTCTCTCGGCTTGTTGATGGCCTGTTGTGGTGCATAGCAGCCGCTTTCGTGAAGCAGCTTCGGCAAAGCCATGGCTGGAGATGTTTGTTGGGAAAGGTTTCGCAGATTGAGGCCATTTAAGCTACAGTCTAAACTCCTTGCATCCACACCTATCGCAGTCCCCTATATAATCCCCTATATATAACCCCGCTTCAGGAGTTTATACTATAGGTGGACTAGCCCATCCTAGACTTGAGCAATCCACTTAAACCAAACCGACCCCCCCCCCGCTCCTACCTGCTGCACGCTTCCTTCCTCGGATGCCACACCTGGCAAATAGCGGAGTATGGAGGAGTGATAGAGGTAGCAGTGGTCGAAACGCGTTGATTGCCAACAGCTGATAGTACTGTCAGTGCCCATGCTATTGATGCTGCCACATACTACCAGCATGATCCCCGTCAAGTAGAGAGAATGTGGAATTGCCCAGTATCAGAACAAGATCCCCATATGCCCCGTATTCGCTCTACTTCAGGGGGACTAACCCTACATTGCAAGTATCACTTGCTCTGCTGACAATGACTACTTTTACAAGCAATTATTTTCAGCTGGTGCTCCAAGGGTCAACCTGACACCGATACGCTTATGGGCATCTCGGGTTTAGCATTCAAGGTCGAGGGTTTAAGGTTTGGAGTATAGGTGAAGGATTGAAGGTTTGGGGTTCAAGCAAGAGCCCAGCTGCAAAAAAAAAGGTGGTTCAGCGTAGCGGAGTTGGGGAACGAATCATGAGTTGCAGCCCTATATACCTGGAGACAGTTTACGGGATGAATGGGACCCTGGATTACAAATAAAGACGGGGGCCTAGAGCTGTAACAAGTTAACCCGATCAAAGATGTATTTAACAGCTGTGTTTATGACAGGTTGAAGATGTATTAGTTATGGGGTGCTTAAGAGGGATAGCTCATGTATGCTTGAACATTTGACTCTTTGTCTACAGTTCAGTAAGCATTGGTTTGGGGGTATCACGCTGAGGCGTTGACATATGTCATTAGCCGTAGCAGTTGTGGGCGCTACTCTACTGCCACTGGCACCGCTATTGCTGGTGCTGGTGTAGTACGTGTACCAGAACTAGTTACGAGTACTAGTACCAGAGCCACCACCACCGCCGCCGCCACTACCATCACCACGATATTACTCCTACTATTGCTTCTACTACCGCTACTACTACTACTACTACTGCTACTACTACTACTACTACTACTACTGCTGCTACTGCTACTGCTACTGCTATTTCTTCTGCTACTATTACAACAACAACAACAATTATTATTATTATTGTTACTTCACTACTACTACTACTACTACTACTATTATTATTATTACTACTACTACTACACCTACTACTACTACTACTACTACTACTAGTAGCCATCGGGTGACTTTTCCGTCCAGCGAAAAGCACGTTTTTTTGATGTGCAGCATA
>CAJNIZ010043728.1:19539-32799 GCA_905231905.1 Symbiodinium pilosum
GTAGTAGTACTAGCAGTCCTAGTAGTACTAGTAGTACTAGTACTAGTACTAGTACTACTAGTACTAGTACTACTAGTACTAGTACTACTAGTACTAGTACTAGTACTAGTACTAGTACTTGTTGTTGTTGTTGTTGTTGTTGGTTGTTGGTTGTTGGTTGTTGGTTGTTGGTTGTTGGTAGTTCGTAGTTCGTAGTTCGTAGTTCGTAGTTCGTAGTTAGTAGTAAGTAGTAAGTAGTTAGTAGTAAGTAGTTAGTAGTAAGTAGTAAGTAGTTGTTGTAGTAGTGGCAATAGTGGTAGTAGTCGTGGTGATAGTAGTAGTACGACTACTAGTACTAGTACTAGTACTAGTACTGGTTCTAGTATTATAAGTACTAGTACGAGTAGTAGCAGCAGCAGCATCAATCAAAGCATGTGGTCTTCTGCATCATTAGAGTTTATCATATTTCTTGAAGTATGTGTCCCTTTGTTGGTGGTGTCCCCAGCGTTTGGTGCGTATATTCTATGGAGGAGCGTCAGGCTGATTAGTTGGCGAATCATCTTCGGGGATCAGTGATGCGAGCTAGGTTGGAATTTTTGGCAGTTAAGCACTTACAAGCTACGTAGCGCAAGAAAAGTTCTGCAGGTCCATGCTGACTCTCTATGACGACCCTTTTCTTGTTGCACTGTTTTTGTTCAATCGTACCCTTCCCAAGGTCTATCTCTATAGGTGTGTGAGAGTTTTAAAGATGTACCCCAATGGAATCCCTTCGGGGGAGCCCACATAATTCCCTGATCATCCCCATGTATCCCTGAGGGCACCCTATCTTGAGAAGCGCCCATCTAATTATCCCAAAGTAGCCTTTTCCCCCAACTTACAATCCCTTCCAAGATGCCCTGGAGATTCATGTCAAAGTGGCCCGACCTTGGGCATATACAGCCATTACATAGGGTGCCATAAAGGGTTCGGGGCTTCAGCTGCAAGAATGGAGAATTGAATTGAACGCAGCTCGAGCGCGCTCTGAGCACAGCGGGCTCTTCTGACCCATCACTCCTGGTGAGACTGAAATCAAAAAAGTGACTTGCAAGCCTTGTCTGGGAAAGCCCGGATAACAAACGTATAGAGCACAGGGTAGAAGATAAACAAAAGTACAGGAATAAGAACAAAAAGAAGGAATACGCTTAACTGCCCAGGGCTCTGACGCTACGCTCTGTACCCTTCCAGCTGCCCCGTCGCCGGTTACCCGGTCGTAAGCACATGAGACCAGGAGGATCTCCACTGAAACAGCACAGCATCTGCACACTACGCTCTGTACTCTTCCAGCTGCCCCGTCGCCGGTTACCCGGTCGCAAGCACATGAGACCAGGAGGATCTCCACTGAAACAGCACAGGCTCTGCACTCTACTCAGAACGCTTTCAGCTTACGGCTGCATGGCTCAACAACTAGCGCGGAGGACTTGACGCTGAGCCGGCATGCTACAGGCAACAGACTCCTGACTCCTAGCCGGCATGCTTAGCTAGGCAGGCTCCTAGATGCTGGCTCCGCTACTCCTAATCGCTCCCGAACACAGGAGTGAGCGCGGCGTCTAAGCAGGCTCAGCAATGCTGGAGCGCGACTGGCAGTGCCACCCATCTGTCGTCAGGCCCCTTGCCCGACCACGGGCGGCACTATTGCAGTCTGGGTCTGCATGATGTTGAGCTGGTCCTGATGCACCCATAGCAGTGTCCGGCTGATCTGCACGAGGCGCCTTGGCTCTGTGCCGTTTGGGATCCGGACTGGGTCCAGACATGGCTAGCAGGGAAGCCTGCACGCGCCTGTTGCGCGTTTGGCCTTGACGTGGGGCGGGCCCAGCCTACGTGTAGTGGCTTGGGCCATCAACATGGTGCAATTTGCCCTAACATGTCGGGCCAGCACTTCCCAGTGTCACTCTGTTCGGACTAAAAAGCAGAGGTAAGCCCCACGGTATATGCGCGAAAGCTCTGAAGGCCCCGCCAGGACGGGGGCCTGATTGTCCTCTCCAATCATCATGCCCATCTCGCGGCAAGGCCAAAAAGGCCTGTAATGACCTGAAGTAACTGTGTCGCCTGCATGCAGGGCACCCGCGGCTAGCTGGTACTTGACCATAGCTCTGGACTGACCTTCCTGCTACACAGGAACATTTATAACCGCCCTCAGCCCCGTGATCGACGACTGATTCTTTTGACCCTCTGTCCAGCGACTCAGCACTGCGGGAAGGACTGACGGTGCCTGAAGCAACCCATACTGAAGGCCCCTCTCCCACAGGAATCTAAAAAGGCCCTGTAGGCTTGAAGCTTCATGCACTGGTAGATAAAGCGGTGTGTAGCCAACTTCGGACTCCTGAACTGCGCCTTCTACGCGAGCCTGCCAAGGAGCAGGCTGTAGAGGTCCTTGCGCGGGAGAGACTGACGCATAAAACTCTGCTGCGTCATGCTGCCGACTGTCGAATCTCCACCCTCTAGCCTGTGACCTTAGTGCAAAGGAGGTGTACAAATTCAGAGGTCTGGGGCTCGTTTCGGTGCGCATTTCCCGAAAAATTGCCTGCAGGCCTGAGTCTGGAATATTGACGCATACCTGGTACAAGGCTGCCATGACCGAATTGATAAAGCAAGAGTTAGCTGAATTTACCAGGATGCGAACCTCCGTGTTGGGGACTGACACTGGAGTAGGCTGAGTGCCCGAGAATGCTCTCTGCAGCGTGAGCTGCTGCGGCAGGGGGCTCGTCGTCTGAACCTTAGGCTCCTCCGGGCGCTGCGCACTGAAGCACGACTTGAAACATAAACGGACACTGAAAGCAGTGCTTGTTTTTGTTGTAGACGACCTGCCTGCAGAATGGGCACTTGAGTCCCTTAGGGGTGTGTGTGGAGAAGCCTCCACAAGTCTTGTTGATGGAGACATGCAGCAACTCCCACTCCTTAGTGTGAACTTTCCGTATGTGCGACTTTAACTTCGTGTAATCTGGAGTCCAAAACCCGCAGAGGACGCATTGCGAGTTGAGCTCCTGAGCATCTTTGCCCGCAGCGATGGTGGGCAACTTAGCTCTGGAAGCAGCTCCTATCTCTTTATTAATGCGTTCTAGGGCCTCTGGAAGCACGGCTGGCGCATCCTGCTTATCTAGGGCCTCAAGGAGTTGAGGGCACGGACAAGCCCCGGACAACAGGTGGGACATTAAGCCGGGCCACTGTTTGAAGCTGGTTTTACAGGCGCTGCGTGTGGGAACTCCTCCTACAGCGTGTTTGGAGCGGTCAAAGCTTTGCGGTACGTACCTGCAAACAGACTCGGGATGTGCCTTAGCTGTGTGTAGCCACAGGCCATGGTCAGAGGCAAATTTCTTAGGACATAGGGGGCAGCTAATGGTCGGAGACCCTTGGTCCTCGTCAGGAATCGGAGTGGTCGTAAACTGCCCTAAGGAGGATAAAGTCTGCCGTGACTGAGACACCGCCAGTTCTTCACATGTGATGCTGGGGCGCGTCGTTAACTGCGACTGAAGTCTCGAGCCCCGAGTCTTCTGAAGTTTCTCAAGTTTGACGACAGGGTCCTCTATAGGATGTAACTCAAAAAGCTCTTGCGTCGGCACGTGTGTTACGTGCGCCGGTTTGTTCAAGACAGAGCGGATCTTGTATGCGTGAGAGCTCTGGCAGACTCCAGTGACAGGCCCACCCCTGCCAGTCCGAATGACAACGTAGGCCACACCACCGTGAGCCAAACCCTGAGTCTGGACACCGTGCTTGCAATTCTGCGATTATACACAAATTTGCGTACCTGATGCAATTTCTGCTTGGCCTCGCTCATTCTTAACCGCAAAGTCTGCATCTCGAAGTGACCGTAGCTTGCTTTTACGCCAAGGTACTTTATTTCCGAAACCCACTTAAGGCAGGGAAGTACTTGGTTTTACCTGTTCGCCACAGTTTTGACCTTGGCTCCTGTCTCGTCTTTAGTCCAGGCAGTGTACAACTTAGTTACTGCTGGAGCCATTTTGCCTGCAAATTCGGCAAGGATGTAACACTTCCCGCTGTTGCGAAAGAGTCTATGGTGCTTAAGGCTGTCAAGCAAAGATCGGATGAGGTTGTGACACTCCTCCAGCTCTGTTACCGACCTAATAGTTTTATGAACTGTGAGATCGTCAGCATAGCCCGTGAAGAAATCCTTTACCTTACTAGGCCCAAAGACACTCACTAGCTCCCTGTACAGCCTTCCTCTGAGAAGACTAAAGAGGCAGGGAGCCAGTTTGCAGCCTTGCTTGATACCGGTGGTGGTTTCTACCTGCGCAGTCTCTCCTTGCGCCGTCAGGCGATATGAGGACCTATGGTGCAGGCCATGAACCAGGGAGACCAGCTGCGGGTCTGAGGTCAACTCTGGAAGAATGTCCAGGATTTCTTGCCTGGAGACACTGTCAAACGCTTGCGATAAGTCCAGCGCAAATGTGATCCCCCCTACTAGGTCAGGGCGCAGTGCGCCCTCCCGGAGTTCTTGTCTTCCGGGGGAGGCAGTGCCACACAACTGTCGCACTTCTTGCAAATGCTGAAAGAGCCTGGCATGTGCATCAGGCAATCCTCGACCTGGAAGGTATGCGAACTGAGGCACGTCCCGCATGTACTCTTTCAGTCCTGGAGACAAAAGTTCGCGAGCAGCGCCTGCCAGTCCTTTGGCGTCGGGCCTGAGTATGCCTAGTGGACGCAGGTTTTGAGGCTTATCAGCGGGCTTACCGGGTTTAGGGATCAAGCATAAATCAGCGTCTAGTAAGCCTGGGGGGAGAACTTCAGATTCAACTAACGTCAGGTACTGGCTAAGCGAAGGACTGACTGCGTCGGCGCATAACTTCCAGGCCGCCGCTGGGGCTGAACCCTGTGGAACTGCTTGATGCGGCTTTATAGACCGGCAGGGGCGTTCTTCCGTCCTCTAGCGGGGGATGGGCTCCAAAGGTGGAGGAGGCAAATGATTTCAATTCTTCTAGCTCCTCAGCTGGGCTCATGAGCTTGCCCTGCAAGTTCTTAAGCTGAGCCCTGGCAGGAGGCTGCCATGGACGTAACTGTTTGAGCGTGGAGTAAGCCACTTGCGACGCCCCCTCTGCTATGGCCTCATCGACCCCCTCCAAGAATTTCGCCGCTCTTTCTTTTTTGCATTGCCTTGCCAGCTGCTTATGGTGAAGCTGAGCTGCTTCCAGCTCCGCTTGTTTGACGGGGTCCGGATCCGGCGCGGACCGAACATCCTTAGCAAGCCTCCACATAGCACGAGAGTCGGGGGTTCTGTCTGCAGGGTTGGCTCTGGGGAGCTTTGGGAAAAAGCGCCTCGAAGCTTCTAGCAAAACCTGGTTACACTCATCCGGGTACTGTTTAGGCATCTGACCCCTAACCCACTCCAGCATTTGCGTGGCTTCATCGGTATTGTCCCTGACTGCCTGCTGAAGCCGAACTAAGTCACACACTGGGGCGGCACGAGGCGCAGACAACATCCAATGCCCCACAGGCTTAATCTCTGCCAGCACAGGCACGTGTCCTCCTGTCTTCCAACTACTTAGGTGCCAGTCATGCAAGGGTTTCGCCTGCTTTGCGCGCGCTCCTGCCTGTATCTCCTTAGTAAAAACGAAATCTATTTATTTGCGAGCGCGACCCATTCTGAAAGAAGGTGTGGGGCTGCGAGGCGTGCCATGTATTCAGCGCTACTAGCTTCAGCTCTGCTACTAGGTCCTGAAGCGCTTCGCTGTCCGGGCGAAGCGAGGCTGCGCAAACGCTAGGGCCTACTAGCCTAGGGAGGGGAGAAAGGGACGCATTAAAATCCCCAGCAACAACAAGAGCGGTCCTGGCTGGCACTTGTTTGACGGCTTTGCTGAGTGATGCTAATAGGGATCCGCGGTCCTTTCTGTTTTGCTGCGGCGACTTAGATGAAGACCAGACATGCTGATAAACACATAAGACAACGTACGGGCAGCCTGCAAATACAAATCGAACTTCCAACAACCTACCTATCTTGTGCTCCCTCCAACGGATCTGTCCTGGATTGATGCGAGGAGACAGTAGCACTATGACCCCGTCGGCTTTGGTAAGGGAGGTATCCTCGACAGCCGCAGGTTGTGGATCTATATCCGGTACGGGCAGGTTTTTGGGCTTGCGTCCCTTGCTTTTGGGCACCTGCTTGGAGGAGGTTTGAGGTGTTTTAGGAGATGCAGAGACCACACACGTCCAACCAGCTACTGCAAACTGCGAAGTCGAGGACCAATGAGTCTCCTGTACGAGCAGACAAACGCTGTCGGCCTCTGTGCGGGGCCAATCTTTCAGTTCCGACCATTGCTGTGCTCCGACATGTCCTGGGTTCCATGATAGCACCCGTATCGGCTTAAACTGCTGTCCACCTCGGCTGGCACTTATGGACCTCGTGGTGGGGTGAGACTCAGCTGCCGGGGGACAATGCCCCTGACGAGCTACTTGTGCAAGAGGGAGGGGCTTACCTCTATAAAAAAAACACTTTCGTCATCCCTTTGGGCCTGTCGACAAGCTTTCTTGTAAGAACGTTTCCTAAGGCGAGAATCTTTTAGAGGAGTGAATTGGCAGTAGTGCCATGCGCTGTTTCGCGATCCAAGCTTAAAGCCTATAGACCGCTCCTTTCGTCTTGCGCTGGACGAAAACCCTGCCACTTACCCAGCAACAGGTGCATTAGCATGTGCAAGGGCTCCAGGAATTGGGACTTGGCGGCTCGGCTTCCGTGTGCTGGTGAGGAGCTATGTTCGCTACTACCTACACATGAAGCTGCTGCGAGCCGTAGTGGCTGCAAGAATGGAAAACAAAATGGAAATCAGTGGCGGGATACATACGGGTTATAAGCACCCTGAAGCCCAAGCCCTAAACCCGCATCTAAACACGTTCCACCTCAACTCTCAAGCCTGCCTTAGGGTTCAGGGTTTAGGGTTTAGTTAGGGCATGTTTTTGCTAGCTAGTGCAGTCTCAGAGGTTGCTTCTTGAATTCGGGCTGTGTGCGAGCCCAGATGCAAAAAAGGTTTGGGGCTTGCCCTGTTAAACGCCTGGAGCCGTCAACCAGAACTTTGACTCACGCACTGCTCAGAGAAGCGTTCCTGAAGGTCTTAAGGCAATGACCATGAACAGCACAAGGTCCAAGACTCTTCAGCTTGTGCGAATGCCTATAATACTGACGGGTAATATAAACAAGAACTCAGGGATATAAATGGGTCATGCGCGGGGAAGATATGCAATTAGGCAAGTTTTTGAGATCCGCAGAGGACTTTGCAGGGAAAAGGCTCCGAACATCTCAGCCTCAATGCTGGCCACACAGGAGACTCCTGCCGCCCCTGCGACACCGGTCATCGAAGAGCCTCCGCAGGCCAGCCAGCAGAAAACTGGTCTCGAAACCCAACTTTGAGGGCCTCTTGGGTTATTGCTCCGGCATCACGGAAGCGTGGATGAAGGGCGGTAGAGTTGCTACAGGGCTGTTTAAAGGATCTAACTCCAAGGCCCCTGGGCTAAGCCTTCCCAATACTGACATGCATGAGAGGAAGCATTTTGGTGTTGGAGGGCACTCAGCAAAAACCTCAACCTCTTCATGTCGTGCGTAGGGGTCTAGGGATGAGAGTCTAGTGTTTCGGGGCCCCACATGTCAACTTCGAGTTACTATGCCAGGTGACAGCCTTGTCGTGAGTTGTGCGTTGCTTCCAGAAGGCTCACACATAGCCCTGCATACTCGGAGCATGAAGTTGCCCAAGTAATTTCTGGGGCAATCCGGAATTCACGAAAGGATTAGGTAACATGCCTATGAGGCCTACAGCAGCGTTGGAATGGGCTTATGAAGTGACATAGGACATCACGTATCTCCAGGGTCCATCAAAGTAGTAGACGAGTCTGCTAACTTCCGGAAGATTCCTCCCTGCGTCGATTCTGGTTCTATACTACAGCACTGGCAGCTGACAACGCCTGTATCGTATAAGTCCCATATTCGGAGCCATAGTCTTTACTCCTTCAAGGGGGTTAGGCGGGGGAAAAGGGAACGACAATAGGGGCTTTTAGGGGGCATACTAGGAGTTCAGACCTTAAACCCTACAATATGGATTATTCAGGAGGGTACTAAGAGTTTAGACCGTAAACCCTAAACCCTACAATATGGATTATTCAGGGGGATACTAGGAGTTTTGACCCTAAACCCTAAACCCCCACAGTGGTTTGTCAAGGGGGATAATAGGATAGCTTATACTGGTGCCTAGCAACACCCTTGCTCCCGACAGTGACAGAGGAGGCCCCCGCCGCCCCAGCAGCTCCTGTGATTCCAGAGCCGCCGCAGGACCGGCTTTAGGAGTTTAGGGTTTACAGCTTGAGGGTTTTCGGGTTTAGGGTTTGAGGGCTTAGGGTTTAGGGTTTTACGGGTTGAGGGTTTTAGGGTTAAGGGTTAGGGAACTTGCTTCTGAAGTAAAAACACAGATTAAGAATGGGCCTATTAACCGGATAACATGTATCACCTAACGCCCTCGCTGCTGAGGCTAGATGGGTTCCCGTATATGACGTGAGGCGCGCAAGTTGATGCACACCCCCGTTTCAAAACCTCTCTTAGATGAAGCGCACCACCTCTAATGTTGAATATTCCCATTATGGTATGCTATGATTGTACCAATCTTGGGAATATTCGATGCTTTTCGAGGGTGGGGGTTCATTTTAGTAGGAGACAATTATTCTTGGAGAGATGGTCAGTGTGATCAGTCCAGCGTTGAAACAAGACCGTGCAAAACGTTTAGGAGTCTGTTGCCACAGAGCGTTTGCGTACTTTACACCCTCAAGTTTAAAGCCGAAGCCACCTGAACAGTTCACTCTTCTCCACATTTACAACTTCTCAAGATAGTGGAACCAGCTTAACTAGTGTTTTTGGAAACGACCATGGCTTATCAGCATCCTCTCTAGTCATGATAGTGATTGTCAGTACGCTTGATCTCCCCGCAACACCATAGCTGCTGTTCGGATCACTAACATTCACCATAGTCATTTCTACAGATTACACCAGTGTTTGGGGAGTGGTGTGCGCAGGTAAGGCTGACCTTTCTTCAGTCAGGGCTGTATCCCTTTCTAGGCCACTTATCCCTAAGCTCTCTGTATAGGCCATACCCCAAACCCTAAACCCAAAACCCTCACAAGAGAACCAGGAGTTGACTGGCGATGCCCTTGTAGCGCCAGCCTGCCATGTTGCAAGCTGCTCAGGAGGGAACCTAGCCTAGGGGTTGTTTAGGGTTTAGGAGTTAGGGTGCGTTTTGAGGTACCAAAACTCACCGAAAGTCTGGTAGGCCTCTTGGATCCTTAGAGCTAGTTCTTGGGACAGGCCGTGGCCCCTAATTTGGGGTTGTTTGACAATGGAGCTTATTGCCATCGGCCCCTTGCCAGGAGTCACCTGTCTTGACAAGCCTGTGTATCCGACAGTCTCGATCAAGCTGAAACTTCCGCAGTTGTAAAGTCGAGAGCTCGACAGCTTCGATCAGCTTAACCGGGTGCTCACCACTCTCATGTAGTGCTTCGAAGCTGAATATGGCCGATTGGGGAAAGGCTGCAAGGCCGGACACCAGTGGTAGTTGCAGCAGAGGTATGGGATGCGAGAAACGTGAATCCTTAAACCTAATCCCACAACCCTACTCCCGCCTAAACCCTAGAAACATTGCGAGCTTGAGCCACCATGGAGCCGGCCGCGGCTTGCAAACGTGGCCAAATTGTAGCGCAACTGTGCCGGACGAGAATTATGACTGTTATGCTATTATTGCTTTTACTACTGTTAGTGTTATCAGTACTACCATCACTCCAAGAAGTTGGGAAAGGTAGAAATCTGCCGGACAGATTGACAAACTTCGCACCACCCTAATGTAGACCCGTGATAAGAAACCCCCCTCGCCTGAATGGGACTATAATAAGGATCCTAATAGTAAGGCCCTTAAAAGGAGGGGGTTCATTAATCATGGGTCTACAGTAAACCCTGAGCCCTCAGCCCTGAACTCTGGGGTAGTGTGCGTCTGGCCTTGGCTTTGTGGCTAAGTGGCATCCCGTACTGATTTGGTTTGAAGGGGCGCAACAGGGATCAGGAATTGTAGTTACCCTAAACCTTAAACCCTTAAACCACCATAGTCTTCACTGTTTGGGCCCCGCACGGGTCCTGTAGAGTGTGCTACTAAAGTCGCCCTTAGCTAGATAGAACATATGGGGTATACAAAGGCATTAACATGATTGTGGGGAATCCATTTTCTATCGCTTAAGGGAGATTGAGAAGTGGCCTCACTGCGTAGAAATGTTTTTCTTCAACGTTGTAGGGTCAAACCTAGTCGAGCTTAAACCCTATACCCTAGCCCTACACCTGAACTTCCACACCCCAGCCCTAAAACCCACACCCCTCAGCCTGTACACCTCAAGTCCTGACTGTTCATTCTTCGTGTGCAATACAAACCTGCGAAGCTTCAGTGTGGGCAGGATAATCACCTGCTCCTAATAAACCTACAACCCTTTACTAATTAGTATTCCCCTCGCTAGGTAATAGAATTTTATGGGGAACATGTTTATTCAGAAAGATGCTGTGGGTCCCACACTCTATTCATTGTTAGGGGACTATTAAGTATCCCAATATTGGAGTACTACACTTTGATACTTTTTTGGTTCCTTGGTTGTATCCCTAAATCCCTAAGCCCTAAACCCCAAACCCTAAACCCTAAATCCCCAAACCCTAAATCCCTAAATCCCTAAACCCTAAATCCCTAAAGGGGTATTAGGTGGAGATGATGAGTTCCAAAGCAGATCTGGAGCTGTGTGCTTTTGTCACTCGTACTAAGGTAGAATGCTTAGGAGGACCCCCCACCCTGTAATAGTGGTATAGTAGGAATATAAGAGGACCCTAATATAATCCCTATTATCCACTATAGTCACTATTACTGGGTGGGGGGTCCACCTAAGGTAGACCCATGATTAATAAACCCCCTCCTTTTAAGGGCCGCAATATTACGATCCCTATTATAATCCCTATTTAGGGGGGTGGGTTTATGAATCAGGGGTCTGGGTCATCATTTCTGATTTCCGTTCTACATGACTCATGACTCTTAGGTTAAGACTGCAGCTCTGATCGCCAACTTCCAAAATGCCTTTCCATTTTTGTATCATTATTACGTGCATTCATGCCCCAAACCTCCGAAAGGATCCAAAAAATGGAACCCCCTAATGATCCCCTAGTTTCCCCAATGTAGTAATGGGTTCATATTGGGGGGGGGGTTCCATTTTTTGGATCCTTTCGGGGGTCTGGGGCAACAGCGTCGCGATTCAAAACAGGCAGCCCCTCATCTGGTCTGCTGTTGGGGAACTTAAGCTCCGGGAAATTTTAAGCGACCTCACACGACCTCAACCTAAATGGTGGTTTGTATAGGGAAGAGTACCAAGATGGCCTTAAATTGGGAGTTGAAATTCTTCTACATTACTCTGTATTAAGTTTAGGTTGCCATAATAGACATACATGGAAAAGTCTACTTTGCTTGATGGTTTAACTTTGCTTAATTTGTTGAACAAACAGCCCGAAACCCTAACCCACAAACCCACCCAGTCACTAGTAACCTCCTTGATGAAGTTTGGCCAGGTTCACACGCAACCAGTACCTGGAGGCCTTAGCAAAGGAGGCACAGATATGCCAGCAGCTCTGATAGGAATATCTGTAGTTTGGGGTTTAGGCTTTGAGGTCCAGAAATAAACATATATATATATATATACATATTTGTACATATATATACATATACATGTTCACGTACATGTGTATGTGTATGTATACGTGTGTGTTTGGATGTGTGTGCGTGGATGTAGGCACACGTGTGCGTTTTGGATATGAGTATATCTGCTTTGAAAGGATGTGTTGTGAGTCGCGAACTAGCCTGTTTCGCGTTTTTTGGAGGATGAAGATTTTCAGAAATCTAGCTTGGGATGGTCAAAGACTTGTGAATCTGTGGGCTTGGGGTGGTTTACAATATCTGGGTTTCAGAAGTATTCCAATGTGTCATTTTGGAGTCCTGCGCTGTCTTTACACAGAACCTGGCGAAAGCTTCTCATGACGCTGAACCCTAACCTTAATCCATTGAGGCCAAGTTCAATAGTTGGCTGGAAGGCTAGAAGAGGTCAGCAAAGCGTTTTGCAAAGGCATGAGGCCATATATGTCCAAAGAGTCCCGAGAGCCTGTCAAGTATCAATGCTTTGCTCCCTTGCAAAGCACTCAGATGACTTGAGGCTCGGCGAGCCTTGTACAACTATCAGAACTCAAACATGTCATCCAGGATCAGTATCTGGCTTGCCTGGGCTCAAAAGTGCAAGCTTTCGACCAGGTATCGAGGTCTAAGGATCTGGCAGAAAGTTCAACGGGAAGCTTGTTCAGAAATTCTGTGTGACGCAGTGGGCATGAATAGGCAAAAACATGCCTTGACCATGCCCAGTTTTTGTCGAATTCCCTCACAACAGACCAAAGCCAATACCTTGGGAATTTTCGTTTCTTGGTAAACTTTAAACCGTAGGTCATGAAGGTTTTTTAGTATCGGCCGTATGTTCTCAAAAGTGAACATGGTGAGCCTGAAAAGTTGGGTCCTCTTTGACAGCTCTCCAATTTCTGGAATCCTGGTTATGGGCATGAAGTACCCCATGCAAGCAGAATCCTTAAAACCTTATCTTGAGGGGCCTCAGAGTTAGATATCATACTACATCCACTCGAATAAGCTTTTTGCAATCCTGTACTCTAAGTAGGTTACCCAAGCTATTAGTACGCGCAGGCTCCACAAAGTAGGGACTGAACCCTGAAGCCTAAACCCCCAACTCTTCAACCCTAAGCCTTTAAACCCCCCCAAACCCCAAATCTTCGGATACCGCAGGGTCCCACAAGGTAACCCTAAACCCTGAAGCCTAAACCCTGCACAACCCAGTTTCAGCATGAGCTTCTTCCCAGACCCCTGGGAGGATCTAGAAAGTAGATCCCCCTTAAGGGGAAACTACCCAACACTAGTACAGGGTACCAAATCGGGGGTTCTACTTTCTAGATCCTCCCAGGGGTCTGGGTTGGGCCAATCGTGCAGGGCATCCCAGCCTCCAGGGGAGCCTGGCTCTACGGAGATTACAGGACGCCCTTGACTTGGGGTTTAGGTTCTAGGGTTCAGGGTTTAAGGTGCAGGGTTCAGGGTTTAGGGTTCAGGGTTTAGGGTTTAGGGTTTAAGGTGTAGGGTTCAGGGTTTAGGGTTCAGGGTTTAGGGTTTTCGGTTCAGGGTTTAGGGTTTAGGGTTTAGG
>CAJNIZ010043728.1:32899-51086 GCA_905231905.1 Symbiodinium pilosum
ATATATATATATATCACCTTCAAAATATTTCAATTCAGGAACCCTTCCACCACACGCTCCTCTGTATAACTCTAGAACCGCAACACTGAACCGAACCCAAAAAAATGACGAAACCCTGAGGCCAGGACCCTATTGCCAGAACTCTACAGCCAGAACCCTAGAAACAGGACCCAATTCTTGGGCCCTGTCCGCTAATTCCTGGGCCTTGTCCGTTAATTATTGGGCCTTGTCCGCTAATTCTTGGGCCCTGTCCGTTAAGACATTACGGTTTAAATTACTATATGAAAGAGAGGTTTAGGGTTGAGGGTTTAGGGTTCCCATTAACACAACGAGTACGACCGAAACTATTGTTACTACTACTACTACTACTCCTCCTCCTCCTCCTCCTCCTCCTGCTGCTGCTGCTGCTGCTAAAAACATGGTCCAGGGGTCGCCGTGGATTTTAAGCCCGATTTTGGTGCCAAAGCTGTGGTTTGAAGCGGATTTAGCATTCTGACATGGCAAAAAAACAATTTTGGGTTTGATAGCTTTGGTCCATTTTTTCACGGAAGCGGCCGTTGGTATTTATATGTTCAGCTCAATTTTTTCGGATTTTCAATTCAGGGTTTAGGGTCTTGTGGGGAGTCTGGTCTTTGAGATCCAGGGTTTAGGGTCTTGTGGGGAGTCTGGTCTGTGAGAGTGCTGGCTTGCTCGGTTGACTGGTTGGGGTACCGGGTGCAGGGTCATGAACTCATTAACTCCGCTCCCAAAACTCCATAGTTGTCCATTTCTCCCGTATAAGATACATTCTAAAAGATTCGCAATCTTTTTGTGGCGGGGCTGTGGGGGGTCTTAAAGGGGTTGTGCACGTCATCCCCCAATCAGATCTTGTTTTCTACACATTTGAACAGCCAAACATACCTTTGGTTTTTTACTAGGTCCCCACAGCCCCCTTGCCTCCTGGCTCTTGAGGGCTGTGGGTGCCTGGGCTTGGAAAAAAGGCACCCCACTACACTGACTGCATCCTCCGCAGTGACACGCAGACATCCCTTCTAAATATTCCCAAGGACCCAAGTTTTGGAGAAAACAAATGTTTCCGCTATCCCTTCATGAGGGCCCCCGTAATCCTTATGCCTTTGATTCCTCTTGATCCCCAGGGTCGCAAGGGTACCTGATTTTGGGAAACCTCCGTATGATTCATGCTCCGGAGTTGCTGGATTCATTGCCCACGGGTGCCAGGAACGACATCCCAGACGTATCCGACCCGATCACCTGCGCGAGGGTGCGCAGCTTCAGTTGGCAGATTGATCTCCTCCCCTGATGAATACTCCCCAATAAGACCATTATATGGTACCGGGATGTACTGGGAATATGTTATGTCAAGGGGCAGGGGGCTTATCATTGGGGTTTACAACAACCTCACCTCCAATTGTGTCTTATTTAGAACAATAATCCCAACTTGGCTTAATTTCAGGTTCGAAAATGGCCGGCATTCAGCATCAACGCTGAAAGGGTTTCTGTTTTTTGCGCCCGTGCTGTTAAACTTATTGCTGCGGTCAAACTCCTACCTGTTCATTTGTTTCTGTTGCTGCCTGTAGTTTTGCTGCGTCGACTAAAGATTGAATTGCCGGTTCGTTGACTTCATTTCAGCTTGCACAGGACATGAAGTCCATGCTTTGGATCAAGATGCTGCTGCGGCTTTTTGCTACTGAGTGCTACAGTGGAAGTAAGAAGGAGGCTGCGGGTGCACTTTAAACATGACTCGTGTACGCTTGCACGTGCACTCACCAAAAGCTTTCAGCGAGCTAGACTGGGATTTTGAAGCTTGGCAGTGTCTCAAACCGGGCTGGTCATATGGACCTGCAAGTCCATAAGACACCTGCAATCCTCCCAACACCTTAGCTGGTCCTGCGGGGCTGAGATGTTTCCAGAAACCGCGCATCATTTCTAGCCGACATCTTGCCTGCTTGCCGTGGAAGGGTGCTTTCCCTGGAGGGTCTTCAAAGCAGTCTTCTGGGGTCGAAGGCCACAACCTACGAGATGGTACAGTGACCACTACGAGGATCCATTCTTTCCTTCCTTGCTAACCGAGGTAAGATTAGCGCCAGTTTTTGACAAGCCCTGCGCGAGGGGTAGCCCCATATATCCCATATCTTACCTCCTGCTGCAAGCGTCCCCCTATGGCCAACCTTGGTATTCAGGCTTTGGGTGCTTTGGCTGCTGAAGCACCACCCCCCAAAAAAATCAATCTTTGACACCCCAAAATTGTGAATATATTGGGGTTCGAGCTTTAGTAGTTGGAGCCTACATCCACTCTCAGAAGGGGATCTTGACATGTCTGCTGGAGTCAAACGTGGAGTTCTCTGATCTATGTGGAGTGAAAGAATGTTGTATTAGCATTTCAGTGTAAGGTAAATCATATACGAATCAAAGCCGTGGAAATTGCAGGCCTGCAACCTGGATGAGAAATGCTACCATTGGAACTTCAAGCTGCTTGCCTGTGTTGAGCTCATGCCACAAGCGAGTTGGCAAATGGAGCCCAAGACTACATGTTCTGAAAGGCTCCAATACATTGCTATGCGACTCTGAACAGAGCTAAACTACCAAACTAACACTCAACAGATGCTGCTGGCAAGGGCGGTCTGCACAGAACGCTGCCACTAATCTATGCGTCGCTGTGTGTGCTGGGGCTAGAATAACGGCTGGGGGAAGGTGGGTCAGTTGGCTTCGCAAGGGCTATGAACCTTGTACAGTTGATCGGGAGCATTTGCTGCAGCTTTGGCAGATGCAGCATCAAGAGTCTTCAGATTTCCCATGAATTAAGCTATGAACCAGAGTTTGGTGACTCCAACACCAGTCTCATGAGATCAACCGTCCCTCTAGCCGCTGCATCCCTTCGGCGCCAGGTGTGTTGCAGTGCTAGCAACAGAGTTTAGGTGGTATAAGTATAAGCCAGAACACCTGTGATATGCCTTGAGCCTTGCAGGTATACTTCTCCCGATTATAATACAATGAAGTTATACTGAGTGTATTCAGTGTTCAGGGGTCGGGAGAGTACCGCTACAACCACCACCACCGCCGCCGCCGCCGCCGCCACGACGACGACGACGACGACGACGACGACGACGACGACTACTATTACTACTACTACTACTACTACTACTACTACATGTACTGCTACTCTTCCTCCTGCTCCTGCTCCTACTCCTGCTGCTGCTCCTGTTCCTGCTGCTGCTCCTGCTGCTGCTCCTCCTGCTGTTCCTCCTGCTGCTCTCTCTCTCGAATCGCGATTGCAGTGCAACCTGGCGTCCCTCTGCATCATACCTACGGCATGAGGCATGACAGCGCGCTTTGGCGGTATCAGGAAGCGGCATTCGGGCCGAAGCCCCAAGCAATGCCAAAATGGCCCGGGCCGTAGCCCCAAGCAGCCATCAGCTGGGTCATTGACCCCAAAGTTTCGAGAAACATTCACCGGAAAGTACCTGATCAGCAAAGCATAGCATCCCAGTTTAGGAAGCACACTCGCAAGGAAGCCAAGCACCATTGGACAGCATAGAGTAGCGCAGGCATCGTATTTGCATCACGGCAGACACGGACTTAAGCAAGCGCTTCTTGCAGAACTCGTGAGGCCAGACTACCCAAAACTCACTCCGTTGATGGTGCCCATCAGGCATGACATATGTCAACAAGCAGAACAAACTAGCTAATCTCGCTCACGCCAGTTTGATCCTGAAACCAAATCCAGTCAGCAGGTCGACACACCCTTGTGGCCATTTGTGTGGATCTCGCACATGGTAGGCCGCAATGATCATCCTGTTGCCGCGCCACCCACACGTGGCATGTGGCAGAGAGCTGTCAATCTTGGCGCATGGGGCGTTGATGGGAATCTTCGTACCTCTGATCTCGTACGGAAGGAGCTGGTCGTTGCCTCGCCCATCCTGCACAAAACCTCACCACCAGAGAAAACTGTAATGGGGATCAGCGTGTTCGGAATTCCAGGCATATTATGGGCATCCTTGTGGAGTCCAGAAAGGCAATTGTACAGAATGGTTGCAGATGAAAAATACTCACAGTCCGATGTTCGCTGAATGAGCGAAGTAATTAGCAGGGTTGAGTACGGGTACGCCTTGGTGTTGTTCATAATCCCGTAGTGTGGCCCATGCGCATACGCGCCCACCGCGAAGGACTTCGGGATATACTCATGGACGTCCAGGACTGCCGCTTGCCTCCTCGTGTTCCTGGTCTGTCCTTTGGCCGGAAGTAGCTCCAGAAGCTCCTGCAGCTTGTGCGAGTCCGTCCAACCCTGTTGAAGGCAAACATAGGCTAAACGCTCAGCTGGAAGCAGAGGCGCTTCAACCTGTCGAGTGAAGCTCGGCATGTCCACCCTGAAGAGCGTTGGTCTACCAAACAAGGGATTGCCTGCGTCCATCTTGTCCTGAGATGTCCTCAAGGGGGTCCCACGCGTGTCTACCCAGCCAGTGGTGTCTTGCTCATGGTCACAGAGATCGATGTTGCTAGGCCTGGTGAGGTCAATACATCCTGCCTCCATCCCACTCAACTTCCTTTTCCAGGCAAAGCGCCGGGAGCAGGCATCAACCGCTCTAGGTCGCCGCAGTACCCTCTTCCACAGGTGTATGAAGAAGCCTCGCTCATCCTCCCCGAAAGCCCGGCGGCATCCATCTGTACAGACGTTGCAAGAGCGAAAGTACTGCATAGCCGAGTCCACATTCAATCGACCGCCTAGCGCATGATGACTCCGACAAGTGGCGACAGTGACATCCTGCGTCAAGGAAAGATCCACGTGCTCCTCAGAAGCCTCACTAACCTCCGCATCTGAAGGCTCGGGCATTGGCATGGGGCCTTGAGGACAAAAAACCCACGCTAGTCTCATGAGCCCTGTCAGCCGGCAACATAGATGAGGCGGGATGGCTACGAGCCGGCACGTCGATGTAGAAAGCTTGTTGGCCCCAGAATTGAGCGCTCCGATCATATGACAGCACGCAAGAACAGCACAGAACCCACTCCCCCGGGGCACGTAGCATCACACACAGTGCTGCGGCCAGCGTTGAGTCCACTCAGAACAGCCTAGCCCAGGGTGCAGCGAAAGTCCGAAGAAGAGCGAACACAGAGCAGCTCGCCTCTGACGACCACAACCACGACCACCTCGTCAAAGCACCTGAGAGCACGGCAGAGACAATGAAGCAGGCATAATACGACAGTGCAACACAGGGGGCAGTTCGTCCGCATGCAACCATTTCCTCTCTGCGGTCCGAATCGGAACTCATGGCGCCATCCGCATCGGGATACGCAAAACACATGCACTGAGCTGGAAAAGTGTACCCCACATCGAGGGCAGCAAGGCCTCCAAACGCCACTGTCCCACGGCAGCTTCTGGAAGAACACTAAAGAGCCGTCTGTGCCGTCCTCCATTGTCCCCGCCCTTGCCCAGGCTCGCATTGGTTGGACTGCCACAAAGTCCAAGAACCCTGATGCCCTCAAGAAGCCGATGAGAAGCACACTCTTTGGGTGCCTTTTTTCGGAGCTGTTGGCCAGGATGGTGGCCCATGGGTCCGATGACAAGCTTCAGGAAGAAATGGAGAAGCTCAGATGGTTCTGCGTCAAGGATCAGACTTGGAGCTATATGGTCTGGAACTCCGAGACCAAGCAGCTCATTCCAGACGAGTCCAGGAAGCCCATGCATGCGGAGGAGGCTGTGGCTCATGCTCAGAACATCCTTCGGTACGCAGCTGAGCCTGAGACGATCTCTCGATTTCACCCCACCAGGCCCCTGGTTCCGGATATCAAGGGTGAGGCCATCAACATGATCCTTCAAACTGGTCTCAAGACTCCGGCATCCCTGGCGATCCACGAGGATCTTCGAGCTCTGAGTGGCTCTGCGGTTGGGCTGTTGGTCGGCCTTCAACTGAAACCAGATCGTGGCCAGAGATCGGCACTTGGCAAAGGACATCGCTCCCCTGCAGTGTCTGCAGTTGTCTTTGCACCTCGCCCTCGTCAGAGTTAGCGCGTCTCCAGTCTCCACCTTGCCATCGCCCGTCACGCCCAGTCTCCCTCGAAGAACGAGAATGCCCTCTTTGACTACCCCCATTCCACCCCGGAGATGGGCCGGTCGTGCGCCCTTTACCCTTTCTTGCATCATCCTCCGATTTGGCCCACTTGCCTCCACGCGCATCTTCGGCGTGCGCGTCACCATTGGCTGGAGCTTGGCCATCAACCTTCATGTCCTCAGCGCCTGTGCTCAGAGCCGTGGATGGTCGCCCCGATGGCATTTAGTGCTGCCAGAACTGATTTTCCAGGTCATCGGTCAGAGGCGCGCTAGATGCGTTGGCGGCAGACATGATCCTCGCTGTTACCCAGGAGGTGGATTATTGCAGTCTGGCTGGTCTGGCAACCCAGAGCATGTAAACATTACGGAAATGGGTGTCATTAAGGCTGCATGGTGTAGCCATCATGTTGTCATCTGTGTACAACCAGGAGTCTCCATATCTGAGCACCGCACGGAATGCCCTTCCGTAGCTCGAGGGCCGAGGTGCACCACCGCAGCAATCGGCCTGTAGATCAGCCAGACACTCCGAATGCCCTCACCGAAGCATGGGAGAGAGATGTCATCAAGAAATTGAACTCTGGACAGCACCTTCCGACCATGCCGATATCTGCCCAGATGAAGCAGAACAACATTTGCCGCCTCCAAGAGTGCATGGACGCCCATCTGATCATGCCAGGAATCAACCAGCTCCTGCAGTTGCGACCCTGAGTCCGGCAGCGTCAGAGAAATGACATTGCCATAGTCCATAGACCTCACAACCCCCAGCTCATCAATCCGACTGCTCCATAGCACGTCATGGTTAGAGCCTGACCTCATCAGAGCAGTGAGGAACTCCAGCGCATCCTGTTGCGTACTGCTAAACTCCCAGTCAGTCAGCAATCGGCGTAGAAGAGGTTGAGTGTGCAACGAGACAGATACACCAAGGTTGGCAGGTGTACGCAGCATGGTGTACAGCAATCTGAAGGCCTCCGGAACATGTCTAGTGAGCCCCCAAGTGTGGCATTGCGACAGCATACACGCATTGGCATAGCAGTGTGAGGAAGGGTTAAGCAAGACCAGTCGTGCCGGCCAAGATCTGCTAGCCTCATCATCCCACTGCAACAGAACAGAGCTGGATATAGGCGGCGGCCTCACAGGGGATGTCTGCTGAGATGTCGCCTCTGTGCGTGGCATTCTCATCTCCGGCCTGTCCGTGGATGTGGTGGTACTGAGTCCAAGTGCCCGACCTATGGGAATGGCGGACAATGCAAAGCTTGCGTACTCTGGATTGGCTTTATCCTGGCGCTGCTGCACTGCAACCACAACCTGTCGCACCTCTTCTAGCTTGGATAGCTGGTGTAGCCTGCGCATGGCGAGGATTTGGAATGTGACGTAGCACTGCTTGGAATGCGCCTCCGATGATTTGGCTCTGCTCCCGCAATAGTCGCAAGGTACCTTGAACATGGAAGAAATACTGCGCATGGCACCCATCATGTAGCTCTCAGTCAGACTCCAGGCTGAAGCATGTGAGGATCTCCAATGTTTCTTAATTCTGGTCATTCCTATGAGGCGTTGACCACAGAGAAGACAGGTATGTCGAGCCCGCTGAAGTAGCCTGACATGGTTGAGAACATCCGGGAGGGGTGCAGCTAGCCATTCATCGTCAATCTCCAGATCTACCTCCGGAAGGCCTGATGGAGCAAGGGGAGGATCGTCTCGCTCTCTGTCGAGGACCTCCTGCCACAACACTGCCGTGGGTGTCCGTCTGGCAGCTGCCGTCTTGAGGACCGCACAAGTTCCGGTCGCGATGTGTTTGCGCAGCGAGGCAAAGTCGTACAGATGCTGCCTGCAGAAGCGGCATTGCGGTAGGCCATGTAAAGCGTGATCCTTTCTGCTAAATGGTATTCCGGATCCCAGATGAATCTCAGGGTGACGATGTTTAGTATGCATGTCCAGGCCTTCGACGGTACCAAAGCCCACACCACAGACCTCGCAGATGGTGCTCCGAGCCTGGTGAGGATGCAATCTCAATTAGCCCCCAATCACGCTGTGTCGAATGGACTGCCTCCAAAACCTGTATGCGCTGCGTGACTGCATCCATCTCTGCCTGCACAAACTCCTGGCTGCGGCCTGTGTCGCGCTGAAGTCTGGCTCGAATAGCAGAAAGCTGATCGCGGAAGGCCTGCATCGGATTCAGTGATGCCATGGTCAACACCTCCTGATTCGAAACACCGTGCTGGAAAACCCGCATAACCTTCCGCAGCTGAGAGCAAAGTGTGGAGATGAGAACACTGTATGAGTGTGGCGTGATCCCTACGGCGCATACCCCATATCTGAGGGAGGACCACACACATGCAGTGTAGACCCTCAAGCGGTTGGCCTTGGTAAAAGTGCTGTTGGTTCGGAGGACACGTCGCAGTTGATTGAAGTTAGAGGTGGCCTTCTCCACCCTGTGCCTGATCGTCTCGAGCTCAAAACTCCCATAAGAAAGGCAGATGCCCAAGTAAACAAATGAGTCCACTACTGGAATGTACACACTGCCGTTGGGCCCCGCAAACCTGGCTTGCAACTTACCCTTCCATTGAACCAGCTTGTCACGCGTAATGCTATTCTTCCCAGGTCCTTGCATGCTGATCACCAAGGAGGATTTCTCAAAGTTGATGCTGACTCCAAGACTCTGCATGACACCCAGCAACACCTCAATGTCCCTAAAGGCCCTTCGCATGTGCTCAACTTGTCGAACCTGCCATGAACCCCAGGTATCATCCGCAAAAATGCCCAAATGTCGCTGGCTCCAGCCTGCACCCAGAAGAGAGTCCAATCGACGACACAATCTGGCTGTCCAAGCCGAGAACAGTATCGGCGCAATGGGGCAACCTTGTCGAAGGCCCCTACCCATATCGACTGAACGAACTTGACCAGATTGCCGGATATCACACCGCGTGTGCTGATGAACCGAGAGCAAACACTCAACCAAAGCCTGCTGCACCCCAGATTCAATCAACGCGGCATAGAGCTCAGAATGCGGTACAGAATCGAACGCTTTAGCAAGATCAAGACTAATCATCAGCCCTCCTGTGAAGCCCTCTGAATGCCCAGCAAGCAGCCGGGATGTGTGGTCCGTGCGCCGATGTTGCTGCATTTCTCGGACCGAAAGGCAGTGGCTGATAGCTCGAAGGATTGCGTTGTATGTGTCCACATGTGGCCGATATGCAAACTGTGGCGTGCTCCATAGCGATTCAAGAATAGGAGCAGTGGAGTGCTTTTTTAACAGGACAAGAAAGGATTTGGTGTCCGCCGCAGTTAGCCCTACACTTCTCAACGACTTAGGGGTAACCGGGGATTTTCTTGGCTTAGGGAGCCAGGCAAGCTCAACATCACACCACTGAAGAGGCACAAAAGGACTGCTAGAGCACAGCGAAGCCACTGAAATTTGCGAGAGTCTCTGAGCGACAGTGTCCGTATGTGCTTTCCAGACCTGAACCAGAGGCTGACCAGATGGCACCGCTCTGCCACTACGCAGCTGTCCGATGGCCCACCTCCACTCCTCAGCAGAGAACCAATGCGACGGTAGCGGATGTCGAAACTGCACCCTTTCAGAGTTGCCAGAGAACAGTTCGGCCGCGTACGTAGCCAGCAAATCGCACTCAGCACCATGCCCGACCAGCTGCCCATCAGCATCCCTCAGGCGCAGCTTCCCGCCTTTGCGTCCTCCAGCCAGAAAACGAATGCACGCATACAGCCCCTTGGAGTCGCCTCTGTTGGCGGCTGTCTCTGCCTCATGGAGAGCATGGAGAACATGAAGTGCTTCGTCGCGTTTCCTCCGGCGAGCTCTTGTCCGCAAGGCTCTGTGGGGCTTCTGCATATGCGAAAACCGGCGCAGCTTGTCAAAGCATTCGCGAAGGGATTCCACTCGCTGTCCAAGAAATGCCGATCTGGCCGTCCAGAAACTAACCACCGTGTTAGTCATGTCGGCAAGTTCCGGAGCCACAGTTCTCTTTTCTGCTGGGCCTTGCAGGTGGAGCATCGTGGAGCGCAAATCTCGTATGCTGTTGGTGCAGGGGTCAGACCGGCCTTCATCCGCGGGGCCAATCACTGATGCAGTTCTTACAGAGTGCCTCCATGGCTTCCACTCCGCCAATATGCTGCCCTGTAACACCTTGTGCCCGCCTGTTCGCCACTCCGCGATGGGAGTCGCCACTGGGCCAGCCTGCTTTGCCTGCACATCCGAAGCTTGCCTCCGAATGAACACGTAGTCAATGTGCGATTGCGACATGGGGTGCACGTATGTGGGGCGCTTCTTGCCAAATGTGCTGCAGGCCTGTAGCTGATGCCGCATTAACATCCGCAGTGCACTGTCCGCCTCCTCCTTGTACTTGGCATGTGCGTTACAGGGCAAGACTCCGCCTCCAATTACTCCTGGAGTGCGAACGAAGGCAGTGTTGAAGTCTCCTGCCAGTAGAATCAAAGATCTCCTGGGCAACGAGGATAAGCATCTATCGAGTGCCTGCCATACCTGCTTCCGTCTCTTGAGGTTGCCATCCAGTGCTTCTACGGAGCCCACAGCTCGAACGACCTGATAAATCGCCAAAATGTCCAGCTGTTGGCCCTTGATTTCCGCTCTCACATGAACCGCGCGTCCAGCTACCAGCTCATTCCAGCGGACAAGATTTACTGGCGCTTTGGTTGCGCGAAGGCAAACCAGAACCCCGCCCTGCTTAGGCTTAGCTGCCGCTGTGTGTATGCACAACCAGCCGTCCTGCTGCCACTCTCTTGTTTGAGACCAGTGAGTCTCCTGTAAAAGGAGGCAGTCCAGCTCCTGTCTCGCAGCCCAGACCAGTGCCTCAGCCATGACATCAGCACTGAGCCCACCAGCGTTCCATGAGGCATAGCGAATACGCTTACGATGATCTTGTACTTTCCTCGGAAAAATTCTCGACAAATTGGGGTTCGCGAACATCTGTCTTCCCTTGTATACCGTTCGCCCTGTCAGCCTGAGCTTGTCCACCGCCCGCAGGTATGCCTTCTTGACTGCCTGTTGCGATGCTTTGACATAATAGGGAAAATGTGTCTCCGTGTTCAGCGTCCTAGGGACGCTTCCAAGCCCGCCGGGAGAAAGCGAGCTAACCCTCACGCCAGTGCCCCCACCATAAAGCCCTTGAGGTTCGATGTATGGGCACCCCTGGAATTGGGACCAGGACGAGTTGAACATTGGCTCGGTCTGTGCGTTGCCTGAAAAATGTGAACCGCTTGGCTGGAACCAATCTTCGGCTTTGTCGAAGTCAGTCGTTGGCTGCGGTGTGGTAGGTAGCCTCCTATCACTCGGTGCCGGAAGCCCTGGTGGCTGCGTCGTCCAACATGTGGATGTTGTAGGCGCAGTACTGAGGCCTGAAAATGCGCGTACCGAAAGAGCTGACATCCGAGTGTTCTGCGTTTCCTGTTGTATCGGAGCTGTTTGCATGCCCAGAAATACACTGTTGCAGGGATGTGACAGATGCTGGCAAGGAAGCGAAAAGTACTGGGTACTCTCGGTTGCAGAAAGCAAGCAGTTTTTTGTACGCATCTGGCGGCAAGACTTCTCTGATGTCCCGCATGAAAACATCAACTGTCTCTCCTTGCCACATGCAGACGGCCATGCTGTCCGCATCCTGCCTAGCCTGATCTTTGACTCCCTCAAACAGTAGTTCTTCACCCAATAACTCCCGAGCTCGCGCAAGCAGATGCCCTGCGGGCGTCAAGCCCGCCATTGACGCAGACTAAGGAGGCCCCGTTAGGAACAGGTAGTGGGCATGGATGCTGAGGTCACCAAGCGCAATCGGGCACGAATGTTGACTTTGGTTTGGGCGTGTTTGGGCATCCGGTGCTGGGGTCGCCAGCGGGGTCGGGCATAGACGTTTCTATGGTTTGGACATGGGATGCTCTGGTCACGGAATGCTGAGACGAACTGGCTGCGGCTGCAGCTCCTGCAAGTGTCACTACTACAGCTTTTGATTCTACTGTTTTGACTGCTTCCTATTCTACTATGAGGAATTGCAATGATGCCTATGCCTATCTGCGGTTAACTTTTGACGTATGCATACCCATTTCACACTGTGCATGTTGTTTTCATGTTTGAGGTGGTTCTGTCGTTTCTCAAGATTACTGTTTGCATCTTGGCACGCGAATCCCTAAGCCTGATTCCAGAAATTGTGCCACAAGTTGCCAATAGAAGTTTGAATTATCATTGATGGCCTTCCGTTGCAAATCTTGCATAGCTGTACTATACTATACCCCAGAAAACCCAATCCTATTTATTTTGGCCCCTACATAATCGCGATAAGCCCCTGCAACACCTTTCATGTCCTTCTTTTCCTATATGTTCGATTCTCCACGATTCTCACGCTGAGTCCCTGCGTCCCTAAACCCTGAATAATCTGGTAGTGTCAATTGTCTTTTCCAATCCCTTCTCATCTGGTCCTTAAGTCAGCCGAGGTTCATGGCTAAGCGCTGTGACCTCAAGGCTCAGAACGGTGGAATCAACCAGGCGCCAGCCAAGCAGCTTTGTCGGGCCAACCCCCAAAAACTATGAGTTCTTGTTCAGGGTTCTGGCGGAGGTTTCCAGCGCTATAAGGCAGGGGGAAGTGCCAGTATGTAGACGCAGCCTTTTCAACAGCTAACGACGCAGTCAACATTACGATCCGCATGATCACGATAGCTGCATTGCGGCTGCGCCCGCCCCCGCCACCGCCGCTGCCGCTGATGCTGCTTTAGTTTGGGCAGGGGCGACTGCAGGGTCGGTCGTGGTAGGAAGAAGGTAAGGTAAGCAACTGCCTGCAAAAGACCCGCTATCATACTTGCTATGCCAGTCGTACAGACCTTGGGCTGGATGCGTGTAATCCTGAGGAAATCGCACGTTTGGGCAGCTGAGCTTTGAAGCAAGCATGTTTGTTTTGTCACGTTTGGCGTTTTCCTGCTACAAGACGCGGATGGGAACATTTGATGAACTGCCAGCGGAGGACATTGGCGATTGGATCACCGGCGATGCCCCGAGGCCATCTAGTCGGGCATTTTAGTATGCAGCCCCAGGGCACCTGCAAGCCATGAACCCTAACGTTCCCCTGCATCTTGCGTAGTGAATTTTGAAGGAATTCTGGCAATTGACCGGAACAGTGGATTATAAAACTGTCTGCGCAGACGTCTGTTCCTTCGAGACTGGCAAATCAGAGCCCAGCTCCCGTGATGATATGAGCTATAGTTTAAACTCCTGAAAGGAGGGTTTATATAGGGGGTATGATAGGGCTTATTAAGGGGGATACTAGGAGTTTACACCATAGCCCATATCAATCGTTCTATCAAATATGCCGTCGTCCAATCTCCCTGCCCCAATACTGTAGTCTCCCTAGATTTTTTCATGCTTACGATAGTTGAAGCTTTCAGAAATGAACAAAGATCACCAGAATAGAGCATGACTCTCCTCATCAGGTCTTTGACTCCTCCGAGCATCGTGCCGTGAAGAAGCATGGTAGAAGACATGCTGGTGAACTGGCACTTTGGTCACAGACCGCGGGCACCCATGGCCATGTTACAGTACTACGCCGACCTCATATGTAGTTCCTTTTTGGGTAGCATATGATAATCCCCTACCCAAAAACCAGAACAAACCAAAAAAGGAACTACATTGGAGCCCTTGGGTAGGATCATCGGCCCGAATGCTATAGGGCTAGGGTTGCATCGCAAGCTTTTTGCTCCGACATTTGCATGTCAAGAACATCCTGTCAGTGCGTCCTTAGTCACATAGGAGTCGGGAGACGGCTAATTGAAACCTGAACCCTTAGGCCTAAAGCCTAGCACCATTGACACGAATCCCTACATCCTAAACCTATTTGGGCTAGCCTACCTTGCGTTACACATAATGGAAGTTAGCCAGATAATGAAGCAAGCCTACTTCCTTGTAACGTTACTTGCCTACAGCTTTCTTGGCTAAGCCGTAGCGCTGTAAGGTAGAAGCTTGAATAAGAAGCAGCATGATTCCCAGCAATCTGGCCACTTTCGTACTAAGTCAGAGCCCTAAACCCTGCATGAATATTTTGGATTCATCGTAGGCAATTTATTGCTGGACAAGCTCGCGGTGCCAGTTCAGCAGATCAAAAGACCTTCGCTTTCTGGTGCTTAAGCGGGAGCAGGGGAATGCACCCCTATAATTAACATGGGTGGTTTCCCAAAACTTGTGGCGTGGTTTTTTGGGGTTCCCCAGAATAAGGATTATAGTATTGGGGGCATACATATATATATATATAGGGGTCCCCCTATTAAGGGAAGCTGCCATATCCCTTAATCCCCTACAAGGGTTCCTATACTTACTCCCACTACCCCCTGAAGCACCAGTAAGTTCCAGAGCTGCAAGTTGACAGGTCGCCATGTTGGCAATTTTCAGATCTGAGGTCCATTAGTAATATTCATACAAAAAGCAGTAACAAGAATAGTTATGATGTCACTCAAAATGACAGATCTGAGGTCCATTAGTAACATTAGTTAAAGAGTAGCAACAATAATAGTAATAGCATCAATAAAAACAACAATACTTGTAAAAAGTAGCAACTTAAGGGTAGAGCTCCCCAACCACTCAGAGGTCAGGGTTTAGTTTCGAAAGCCGACATCCTGGCGGGAGGGCAAATCTTTGGCGCAAGCCAGCAAAATGCTCTTGAGGCCAGCCGGAGGGAGCAAGCAGTGGCAGGAAAGATGTTGACTACATGCCCCGCGACGTGGCTCTTGATTTACAGTCCCCCTTAAGTGGATAGAACATGGAGTATATGGAGATTTTGTTATGATATACCCAAAGCCATATTCTATCTACTTCAGGCGGACCGTACGGCGTCCTTCCGTCACAAGGTGGCGAACGATGCTGGTGGCGCGCGGTCGCCGAAAAAAAGTGCCGGCAACACATCGGTCAACCGCTTGGAAAGGATGCCAACGACACACTCATGGGGACCCCTATACATCCCTATATGACCGCTATATCCCCTTTTAAACGTACCCGTACTTTTACTTTGTGGACGCCTAATGTTGGGAAACCCTCCAATCCTCCCAGGTGCAAGGGTACAGCTCAGGGGTGCTGCGTAGCAAAAGGGGGAGGATGCCCGGCGAAACCTAGGTGCCCAATGACGGAGAAAGGATGCCAACAACATGGATACCAAGTCGCAAATTTCAAGATCTTGGGATGCCTGATAACGATAATTCGAATAGTAATAGTAAGAGAAATCGTAATAGTAACAATATCAATCATAGTAGTAATAATAATCATAGTAAGACAAAAGGAACAACAATAGTTGTCAGCTGCTGTAGGCTTACGAGCGCCCTTTAACGGCTTTAGGGTTTAATGTCTAGGGTTGATGAAATCTGAGACATGCAACAGAGACCTGCATTTCTGACAATTATCTAGGCATTTCCAGACCAGAGGGTCCCCCTTCTATACCTGCAACATACCGAATATCATAGGCACTTCTGGAAAAGGGGGACCTATACTTTCTGGAAAATCCTATCTAGACCTCAGCACACTCCCAACAAGATGCCTCAGAGCTCCGAAATAGGAGTGATGAGGTGGTTCGTTGTGATGTTCTGATGTTGTATTTTCGAGCAGGGCCTCAAGGGTCAGAATTGTAAAAGAGGCCAAGAAGGCCAAAATGTGTTGGAGCTTAGTGTAATGAGGTCTAGGTATCAACGGGCCGTCCAACTTCGGCAACGTCCGACTTGAATTCGAGAAAATCACACGCTTCTCGCGCATGATGCCGTGAGCCGTTGCTGGGAGAGATTTGCGTAATGCCTGACATTCTTGAGTCGGCACGTAAGGTGGCAGCAGCACCAGTGCTTGCAGCTAAAGTATTTTTGTAGTGACACAGTGACACAGCAGGTGCGAGTGGTAGTGATAGCAGTTCCGCTCGTCACAGTTGTAATCCCCTCCCCCTAATATGAATCCTGCCTGGATGATAATCAATGCTTTGCAAACAGGCCGAGACTCTGCCATTCCCTTTACGTTTATGGTGTGTATGGTGTCGCAATGTATGAGAACTGCAGAGAAAATCTTATTGAATTGAAGGATCCGCTTAGTTTGCTGGATGCTTGTGCTGTGTTTTGATAGCTGTTTGAAGGCACCTATGTACAAGAGTCAAGAAGACATTCTACGACAATCAAAGGTTTCCTGAACTTCCTAGATGCATACTAGATCAGATGTAGTTATTTCAGTAGGCTGTGATAAAGGAAGTTATGCAGTTCGACCTGGTTTCCTATTTTTGCTTTGATTTTCTCATGCAAAGTCAATAGACCCCTACATGGTACATATTCCGACCGGCTTGTATTACGGTTGTCCTTACGGGAGACGACGCTTATCATCAGAGGCAAACGATTACTGGGCGAAGCTTGGCCATTTGGGTTCCTTCAATCTTCCTCTTATCCTTTACCAAGTCTAGTTTGGGTACTGCCTCCACCCAGTAACAGTCTATACTTGGCGTAATGGTAAGGGCAATATATGAATATGTAAAAGAATTCAGGGTTTAGGGCATGTTGTAGGAAGCAAGGACCAGGCATTCAGACACGTTCGCACATGGAAGTGGCGGTTTACGCCCTGAACAAAAAAGTCTAAGACTTGGAATGGTGCAGACTGTAACATCCCTACACAACCGTGGAGGTGCAGCGAAGCGAAAACCATAGCTGAAGGACTTTGTACGGAGCCGTGCAAGATCAAAAAGCAGTGACCCAATCTTTAGATGAAGCCTCGGAATCAAGACGCATGAGCTTCTAACATAAAACTTTGCCCAAGAGGCTTGAGAAGTTTGAGATTCGCAACGCAGTCGGAGGTCGAATTAGCGTTTGCGACGGGAATTTCGCACGGCATCATGCGAGAAGCTGTAGCAACAGTATGAACCTCTTGCAAGACCAGGCAGACTGGCACTACGTTTCATGGCTGCAAGAGAAAAGGCCTCAAAGTGCGGGACAGGCTGCTACAAATGGGGATTTCCTAAAGCTACGGGTACCATTTTGGGGTCACCATAATACAGATTATAATACATTGGGGTCTAGATTGGGGGCCCTCTACTTCGGGAAACTGCCAAATACCCACAATCTATAGGCCTTCTTTTTTTCACCCCCAAACCATAGATAGTTTTTATTCTGGAGACTCACAAAGAGGATCCCATGAAGGTTTAGGGCTTCAATGGCGAAACCCTGAACCCTAAATCGCAATGGCTGGTTCCGAGTGGATGCGATTACAACACGAGGAACTAGAGAATTCTCTTCATACCAATATCAAGCAACCCCCTCCATCCCTAATACTCAATTTATCCCCGAGCATATAATAGAAGGTCTCATACTGGGAGAATATTTAACATTAGGCGCGGGGATGTTGGAAATTCATGTGACGGCACTGAAAGCTGTCAATGTCCCATGATGCACCAGGGTAACTGGAACATTAAAATCCTTTTTGCAGGGACCCCCAAAAAAATACCTCCAGTTTTGAGAAGCCCACATTACCGGTCCACACATCTCAATGGGAAAGTTCATGCTGGTCAAACCTGATCGCTCTCAAGCTTAGGGGTCTTCATCACAAGAGCCCCATTGGGACTTTTGACGTTCAGGGCTTGGTAGTCCTTCGAGATGCGGCTGGTCAAAATTTCATGTAGAAACCTAAACTTACCAAAATTCATGGACATAGGTTCTGGAATAATTGCGGAATAGACTGGTAGAGGAACTGCACCTGCTCCGCCAGAGATTTGGGCTATGCTGTATATCTTTCCTGCCTAAAGGAGTCCCGACCAGAGCGTTTGCAAGTCATTTTGTGTTTCAAGCCATCTTGGGAGTGCCATTGAGGACGGGGAATTGGGAGAGACGTAAGGATCACAAGAAGAAATTGTGTTTGTACTAGCATTTAAGGGAATTCTTCGAGAAGCTCCAATGTGAACTCCCTTGCCAGAATCTAACTGGAGAGTGGGTTTAGCAAAAACGGCAACCCCTTTTGGGCGTGCCTATAGTAAGGAGTATAGTACTGGGGAATTTATATAGGGCCCTCCCTGTTTGTTGGAAACCCCAAATTCAGAACCTACCTTAAGGACCTTCAGACTAATCGCTTCCCCCTAATAATAAACGACGTCCCCCCCCCACCGTAATAATAAATAATCCGGGTGGTCAAAAATTATT
>CAJNIZ010043729.1:3455-25742 GCA_905231905.1 Symbiodinium pilosum
GGCAAAGACATTGATTTCCAAAGAGACTCTAAAGAACCTTCAGCGGGGGGTGGGGTTCTTAATTTGCTGGCAAGTAAACTTTATGTAAACTACGATATCCCTCGGTGTGCAGGGACCCCTTACACCATCTTACACCTACTCCGCGCTGTCGCCCGCAACTCTAAGCCCTGAACCCTAACTCCTAAACCTTAAGCCCTACGCCTTGAACCCTAAACCCAGGTTGCGGCACTGTCAATGCCAGCGCCAACATTCTGGATCCATTGGGGGATGCAATCCTTTTCCGTGCGGAGAAGGACCGAGAGACTTAAAGTTAGCCGATCGTCCCTTAAAACGGGGTTTAGGGTTGGGGATAAGATATCGGGGTGTAGTATAGGGCTATAATGGAAAAGAAAATGGAAACAACTATATAAGAATAAGGGTATGTATGGGGGTAACATAGGGGGATTGGGTGGGGCTGAAGGTTATGGGCCCATGGGCCGCTAAGCACACTCTTGGCTGTAAAGCTAGAGGCATGGAAGCTACCCTTGCTACCCAAGTGCAATGTTCCACGTTGTATCGGCTGTGAGATTGCCAGGTTCCGCGCATAGGTGAAAGCTACGCGAAGTGGGCACGCAGTTGCCAAAATTCAGAAACTTGATTATTCGGGGTCCCCTGTTGCTGTTGCGCAGCCATTGTCAATCTGGTGGATTGTGCAGACCAAGAGAACACCACTTACACTGCTACTCCTATGCTGAGAGTGCCGGCACCAGCATTCTCAGCAAGAGTACACCCTAATCCCTAAACCCTAAATCCTAGCACTTTTTCTATCCCCAAGAGGGCTCCGAGACTCCGAACCCCGGAAACTCCAACCCGAACCACTTTGCCCTGAACCACCGCAACTCCGTGGTGCTTAGGAGGGAATGGGGGAATGGATCCCTATAGTAGTCCCTATAGAATCCGAATAATACTCCCTGTAATCCATTCCCCCATTCCCTCCTAAGCCAACACAAAGCTCAAAGCTCTGAACTCTGAAGCCTTCAGACCCTGGTCCTGGACCCAAGGCCTCAAGCCCTAGACACTGCCTGCGTCCAGGAGATAAAGCCAGGTTCCGAAATCTTCTTCCCCTATTTCAAGGCTGGCTTAGCAAAAATAGTAGTAATAGTAGTTGATAATACCGTAATTAATAGTAGCAATATTAGCAATAGTAGCCCTATTTCAAGGCCGACTTCACATCGGCTGCGTTGCTCCTATGCAGGTTTAGTCAAACGGCTACGCCTACCTTTATACCTGAAGTCTTCTGGCAGATATCCTCCACGAAATATTGTAGCCCTTGACATGATGCAGAGGCACCAGTATTATGACTACTCTGTTTCTAGTGTTGTCGGACATGACGAATCTGATATAACTTGCATGTGTCTCGTTCGCAGTTTGGCAGTACTATCATTTCACTAGTCTCGATTAGTGTTACTGCTAGCAGTTAGCACCAGAGCGTTTGTCTCTTCCAAAGGCTGGATAGCAGCCCTAGCCAGCACGCATTATGGTATTGTAGCACAACAACGGGGGATACTGAGTACTTGTTATCGGGAGATTGTAGGATCCTAATATGGACCCACAAAAAGGTACCGGAAGCCCCCATATGTTTTATGACATGGGGAGAGCACCATTGTACTCCCACCGGGCTTCCTGAAAACCTAAACCTGCCAGAATGACTACGTGACTACATCACAGCCATGTTCGTGCCATAATCCTTCTAATTATCCCTGAGGGTCCAAGAACGCAATCATGAAGGTAAAAGGTATCAAATATCATACTCTTAATTGTTGTTCTTATCTGAAACCATCATATTGGAGCTTTTGCGCCTTTAGGGTTTCTTCCCCAAGGTCATCCTCCAACTGCGAGAAGGGATCCTCGTAGTATAGGTTCCCCTATTACTCCCTCCCCATAGCATCCAACCCTAAGCTCTGCTTGAATGAAGGTGATCTCCCTGATGCTTAGGAGGTGATGGATCCTCATAGTAGTCCCTATATAATCCCCAATCATAATATTAATCCCTATAATCCACTCCCCCATTCCCTCCTAAGCACCAGGGAGTAATTTAAGGATACTTGGGGCCAGTTGAGGCTAACTGAGGGGAAGCCTAGGTGGGGGTAGCATTGTGGGGGTAGTAGGGCACCCATGATAGAAGCAATCCTCACTGGTGCTTAAGAAGGGGTGGGAAGAACACATCCCGAGAATTGGGGATTCTTTTTGGTGGTCACTACAAGAAGGACAAAAGCATCTGGGGCTCTATAGTTGGTTGCCCTTATTGTGGATATACTCCTATATTTGTCCCCAGATTCACTCCCCCACTCCCTCCTGAGCACCGGTAAGAATGTGGAGGTCAGTGGGTCCCTTCACCGCCGCCGCGAGCGCTCGCAGGCACCAAAGACGGCAACAGGTTTAATGCATAAGTGCTGCATATGTACCAAATGGAAAGGACAATGAGAACTTCTGGGCAATAGTGGAAAATGAATTAGAAAAGAGATTAGATACTGAAAGGAATCGTGGGGGTGTATTGAGGTTAGAAAGGGATACATACCAGTATGATGGTCCTAGATTCCTTGTATATGTATAGCTATATATTGGTTATTCTTGAGGCCGCTACATCAGGGTTGAGAGTTTGGGGTTGATTCAGGGCTTGGGGGGTTAGGATTCATAGTCCACGGGGTATTATTCAGCTAATTCTGCCACTCCGGGACAGCTGTTGTGATGTCATTTGGCCGTTGTCCCAGCTGCAGATGGCGAAGGGGCACTGATTGAAAATCCGCCTTCCCGACGCATGTTATTCATAAGGCTGATTCAAATAGTGTGGAGGATTTTTTGGCGGGTACCGTCATGTCTGCCGTGTGCAAAAGGTTTCCAGAGCTGCGAAACCTCTGACTGACATCTCGCTCTGGTGTGGCTCAGGGCGCTTTAGGATTGATTTTGGGGCTGAGCCTACCAGGTATCAAATCCCCGCGTGTCCGTTATGGCGGGTAGACCCATGATCTCCTTCTCCAGGCGATGGGCTTCTGCTGCGGATGTGAAAGATGCTGTTTTGCATCTTGCCTGAAGCCGACCGGCATCCATGCACTCACCCTAAACCCCAAATAGTAGTTTCCATTTTCTTTTCCATTATTCTATAATATAATCCCTATATTCCCCATATATTACTATATTACCCCTATATTACATCCCTGTGCTGATGAGCTGAGCAACTTCAAAGCTCACAGGTGGTCAAATGTGAAAACTGCCATTGTGCAGGGCTAAGCATGGCACTAGAACTGTTGAGTAGTGATGAACTTTTGTCAAGGAAGGCATACCAGTAAGTGTACGTAGCGAAACTATCATGCAGATAATCACGGATCACTCTTGGGACTATTTCTACCAGGTTAAGCCGCTGTTTGGTCAGCCCACAACTCCATGACTTATGAAATCAAACTGAAGCCAGTCGCGGTCACATTTTGTAGATCCGTGCAGAGCAGACTTACCATGGAAGAGAATGTGGTCTTGGGTAGTAAGGAGAAAAGTAGATGGAGCAATTGCGCATCCATCCGAGCTATAGACTAAACTCCTAGTATCCGCCTTCATATCCCCTATAGTGGTCCCCTATATAACCCCGTTAAGGAGTTTAGACTACAGACTACAGCTCATCTAAGGAAGCTGAGACTTTGCCAGGACCAGCACGGGACCCGTTGAGATCAGGGAGTCTCCGGACAGTAGGCGCCCCGGTTCAGAAACCATATTCTGCAAGTATAGTCCCCCTTGAGTAGATAGAATATGGCTTTGGATATATTGGAATAAGATCCGCATATCCCATGCTCTATCTACTTAAGGGGGACTATAGGCACCGGTGCCAGAAGATGATATTCTTGAGCAAAGTCTCAGCAAAATGAATGCCATTATGCGGACGGATGTTAGACACTGCAGCAACAGGTAGACTGTATCTCTTTTGCTGACGACTCTTGTATGAGGCGCTGGAACAACTCTCATGACTCCGTCGCGGTTTGTGTCCAATCCGCTCGGAACGTTGTAGTGTTTGGAGACGGCGAATGCAAGGAAACTCTACGGAAGGATGGTATTGGCGAACTCCGCGCCGGATTCTTTTGCAAGCCACGCTTCAGGAGTAGTTCCGGAATAGGGAAGCAGTGCCCAGCGACGTGTTCAACAGAACCGCAACTGGAGGTGCCAAATTATTTTGTCTAGACAACCCTCCTAATCCAAAAGCTGGACCTCATCACCCCCATGTGTCCCAGGGTCCCTAGCGTACACCCCCTTTGGAGAAACTCCCCATATGCGCGAGGAACCAAAGCTGCGGCGGCATCCAAAGATGCTATGGACGCGTCGAGATTACCCATTTTGGCTCAAGGTTTTAGGATATAACGGGCATCTGGGATGTTTCGGATTCATAGACATCTTTCTAGTTCGCATGGGTTGGATTTCTCCAGAACGGAGAAGCAAGTTAAAAAGGACCTGACGAAGCCCTCATCAGACCACAAATGCCTCTCAATCCGCATCGTCAGGGGGACTTGGTATACTTATAACACCTAGAAGCCAAAGAAGGACTGCGACCCAAGTTATCCCCATTGTTATTTACCGGCGTACTCAGGTCCCCTCACTCTCCAAGTAGCCTTATGCACGTCTGGTAATCCCGTGCAAGCTCTCCGCTGAGCACCCTGCATCCTATGTAAAGTCTGAACGTTGACAACTTTGTGAAACTAAGAGTACCAGTAACTGTAATGATAGTAATAAGAGCATTGGCAATGGTGATAGTGATCACATAGCAGCGAAATACTAATATTGTTCCCACATACCCCCCCCCCCCCTTGAAATCCTTACACTGCACAGGCCCGCAGGCTAGAAACATGGAAACCAATTCATTTACGCACTGTTGGCTCTTTCCAGATCTTGGGGCGCAAATGTTGGTTTTTCAACCTTCTGGCATCTAGTGTGATACACCTTTGAAAAAAGCTTCAAGGTTCTGGCCCTGCATACAACTCTCTGTACTGGCCAATGTATCACCCCAGTTTTGCTTCCGACGTGATGTCTTTTACATTTGATCCGCTACATTTTGCCCGATAGACGACCTCATGTACGCTTCAGTATTACTCTGCTGTACCTGCACACTAAGTAGCCGCAGGCTAAACTCTGCTTCTCAGTCCCTGCAATCATTAAACCCTAATTATTCTACCCTACGCAACTTTCTGCAGTGCCCTACACGTACTTGGCGGGTCACGGGGACTTGGTAAGTAGGCTAAAACAGGGGCATCTAGGGTTCTGCTTTGGGTTACAGAGGTCATAAGTATACTTGCTGAGCCCCTGACCCTAAACCCAAGACCCGAAACCCTAAACCCCCAAGCCTGAACCTAGACTTCCCAAATCCCTGCAAGACTTTCGAATTAATTGCATTCTGCCTAATATGACCCCTGTATAGTCCCTATATAACATATTCCCTTATTCCCTGCTAACCCTAAACCCCTAAACCCTAAACCCTAGAGGTATCATAAAGCAGGACGCCTTCGAAGATAAGCTCCGTGACCAGATGCAGGACACCAGTGCTTGCTGGGTGCAAAACGGACGGTAGAAAGATGCGAATTTGAAAATGTTGGGGGTCTCTTGTTGAGAGTCCCTAGAAGGTAAATTATATATGTACACATATATATATATATATTCATCTGTGTACCTGCATAGGGTTTGGGATACAAGGCTTAAGGTCAAGGACTGAAGGCTCTTGGGCTTGAGGTTTCTCAGAGGCTTGGCTTCCAGGCCTTTTTGGGGTTCAAGGTTTAGGCCGTAGGCAATGTGTCCCTCAGTGTTGATTGGATTCACAGATGCTTGTCGAGATAGCATCAGAACTAGTTTATAATCCCCATGTACCCCCTACATATCCTCTATATAGTAACCCCGATTAAAACCCCTATGTAACCCATACATATACCCCCTGTAGAAGCCGCATATAATCATTTAGCAACACAGGACCTTCCCAAAGCCGCAAAGCCCAAAGCCCATAACCTCCAGTCTGGCAACAACAGCCAAACCAATGCCCTGAAACCCCAAGTAGCAGAATGAACAACCTCCGGAAGATGATTCATTTAGGGTTTAGGGTTTAGGTTTTAGGGTTTAGGTTTTAGGGTTTAGGACCTCTAGAGACCCTGCGGTCCTACTAGAGGCTACTGACATTGAGAAACGCCTCTATGGGAGCTTCGAGCAAAACAGACCGTCCCAAACGTGAACCCCAACGTACTACAATCCTTATCGAAGGAACCCCCCTGACAGGACCTCTTATTGTAATCCCTATAAACTATCGCATAAAATGGCACTTTCCATGTCATGTTCCATCGTCCTTTCCATTTGATTCTCCATTATCGAACTCTTGTCCGTATTGTTCCCCAGATAAGCCTTACACTTCCGCACCATTCAGGACCTCCATGAGCGGCCCAAAGAGGCCTCTCAGTCATCCCCGCGTACTCATTTGTTACCCCACTACACCCCTCCGAGGCTCCCCTTTAAGTAAGGTTGTTAGAGCTACAGTCTACACTCCTCAAGGCAGGGTTACATAAGGGATTATTTGGGGGATTACTATGAGGGTCATTAAGGGGGATACTAGGAGTTTAGACCCTAACCACAAAGCCTAACCATAAACCCTCAACCCTGTAATATAGGTTATGAAGAGATACTAGGAGTTTAGGCTATGGCTCATTTAGGGATAGGTACAGCTAGCTGAGGTTAGTTATTGGGGGGCGGGGGGGAACTTGGGGGGTTGGAAGACGGGGTCGTGATTCAGGGAAGTCCATGGCATCATATATCATGACCTTGCCGGGGGTCCTGTTGAGGGGTTGAGGTTATAGGGTTAAGGGTTTGGGGTTTAGTATAGGGATTTTCGTTTGGAGGCGAATACAAGTGGATGCTCATGTAGACCACTGGCAAACTGAGGCAGCTGCTGTCTTTCAGGTTAGATTGGGTACTGAGAGGCTCCATCTATACATACATATATATATATATGCATGCTCATATTGTAATCGTTATCCAACTGTTACTGGGTCAAAGGATAGATTTCTTGACCAACCATTATTTTTCTTTAGGGACCCTTAAGGGTGCATATGGGGTATATAGCACGTATGTAACGATCCAAGGGTTAAGGGCCCATACTAGGGCCCCATGGTTTTGACCTTACAATTACTGAAACAACCCATGGGCATAGAAGGCTAGTTTACATCCATGATGCGCTGTTCCCTTACGTACCTCTGGCTGCAAAGTTCGACATCCTGCATCTTATGAATATTCTGGAATGTTGATGTCATGTTTTGGCAATTGTTCATGTGGCTTTTCTCATTAATGCTGCAGCTGCTGGAAGATGTGGGAGTGCGTCCAACCAGTATTTGCATAATCCTTAAGGGGGGCCACTGCCTTGGGAAGCCCTAATCCTTAATGTCTGTATATACATATACACATCTGTATACATATGTACATATATATATATATATGTTTGTTTATATAATCCCCCTGAAGGGTCCCCAAAGTACAGTACCCCCATTTTAAGGGCGCCATTTTGTGAACCTCCATATCAGAGCGCCTGCAATCAAGAAACTCCAACCCTAAATCCTGAACCCAAAACCCTGTTAAAGCCTGAGCTCCTGAAATACATGCAAGAGGCCGGTGTACACCCGGCTTTGCTTCTCCAAGAGATCCTGAGCCACACGCGGCGAGCTGCCTGGCCCTACAGACGGTTAAAGGGTGTAAGCTGAAGGGCTCGCAGGTTTAGGTTCAAGGCTTAAAGGTTAAGGCTTTAAGGGCTTCAAGGTTTGGAGTAGAGCTTTAGGGTTAGGCTGAAGTGTTCATGGTTTGGGATTGAAGGTTTACAGGCTTAGGGTTCGCAAGTCTGAGGGTTTTAGGGCATACTGGTCAATTAAGGCTTCCAGGTAACGGCCTGGGAGTTTAGGGTTCCGTGTCTCGGAAAGCCCGTGGGCGTTTTCAAGCCCTGAATGCTCCCGCAGCGTTTTTGCCATAAGTTCAAGTTCGCAATCCTTTTCCAGAATAGTTCGCATTGGTGCCAAATCGTTCTCAGAGGTCTTATAGCCTCAATCCGAAACCTGCGGCCCTAAACTCTGAAGCAAGCAGCTCCTCATCCAAATATTGCAGCTGCAAAGAACAGCGCAATGTATGGTGTGTAATATATGGCATCTCGCCAGCTATGAACAAAGAGCCTCGTTGTGAAGCAAGATCCTCCTGGATGCAAGATCCTCGTCTACTGCTCGAAAACAATAGGGCCCACTCCAACAAAGGAGCTTGCGATCTTATATGGCAAAGCCATGTTCTATCTACTTAAGGGGGACTATAATCCTAAGCCGGAGGAGCCCTGAAACCTTAATCCCCCCACAGAAAACGCGGCTTGCTTTCAACGAAGATGGCGTCGGCCGTGGACCACGCCTGGCGCGAATGCGAAGTTGCCTGGCACCTTGTCCAGCACACCTCAGGGGCTTGGGCTTAGGATGCTACCGTGTAGGATTTACGGTTCAGTTCTTGGGGTTTGGGGTTCAGGTTTAGGGCCTAGACTCTAGGGTTACGGCCTTACGTCAAATCAAAGTGAGTTGTCAAACGTACCATGGCCTAGCAATCTTGTTCAAGGCGGCCCCAAAAAAAAGATGAGCCGATGAGTAAGCTGAATGAGCCAAAAGCCTTCCCCCCTAACCCTAAACCCCACACCATGAGCCAAATTCATCCGCGTTAGGCTTTAGATTGAATATGACCCCCCTATAATAGAGACCCAAAGAGAAAAGAACATTGAAAATGAAACGGAAACTGGGGTAAGATAGGGTATATATGGTTACTGATCCGAGTAGCACTTTTCAGCCAAGGCCGTAGGGAGTTGCCGAAAGTGGGGTTGCTCAAAGTAGGGAGCTCTTGGGAGCTGCAGGGATACATCAGCCATTGTCTAAACTCCTAGTGAGCTACGGGCTAAAGTTAGTATGGGGGGGGACCTATAGGGGAATTTTTAGGGTTTTAGGGGGGACCGATTAAGGAATGTACCAGAACTTTAGTCCAGGGCTCAAGTATCCCCCTTAATAACCCCTAGACTAATCCCCTGTGTAATCCCCTTTAGAACCCCCTTTAAGGAGTTTAGACTATGGTACATATGGGTTCTACGGGAACTGTTGCGGTTTCTGTCATGGATTTTACCAGGAGAGTTTGAGAAACTCCCGAATCAGCCTTTTGGAATCCTTCAGCCGGGGCCAAGGCATGTGCTGAGGACCCCGAACTGTTTTTACCGATTTTGCATCACTTGAACCCTAAATCCTGAACATTTTTTTGAAAATACATATAAATATATATATATATATGTATTATATATATATATATATTCGTGTATATATATATACATACACTTGTGTCTTGAAGATAGCGTTTGGGCTCTAGGGTAAGGAGCCTTTTCGTAAGAGCAAAGCTTCAAGCCTTACTCGGAATCATGTGGGCAATTGCCAAGGTAACAGTGCCACCTTAAACATCCAAAAAGGTTGGTTTAGGGTTTAGGGTTTTAGGATTTAAGCCTGGAGTTAGTGGGCGCCGGGATGTTCAGCACAGGTATTTGCACCTGGCACTGCCACTGCACTGGTGCGGCGTATGGTGCTGCACACAGGCGATACGCATGCGTATACTTTCTGGTTCTTGCTTACTACGAAATAAGGGAATTCATCACATAGTGTTTTTTCAGGGAGAATACTTCCTTATTCCCTGCTTACAACCACTAAGTATATAGGTAAAACCGTCGCCCCGCAACCCCGAGCAGTGAACAGTCCCCATACAGTGCCAGCCTGTGCCAGCATACATCGAGGGATTTTTGGTAGTTTCGCAAAATAGGGGGACCCCAATGTAGATCCCAAAACACTGCAATCCATGCTACAGGAATCCCAAAAAGCGTACCCCTGATTTTGGGAAACCGCCATGGAGGTTTGTAATTATCACTGGTATCACTGGGCAGGGGTGATCAAGGGCTTTCGGTGCGGGCTTGCAGTTTTGAGGTGTATGGTCACAGGTTTAGGATTCAGGGCCCTAAACCGGAGATCCTGGACCCTAAACCTTGAAAAAATGACTGTACCTCGAAAGTTTCGGCCTCAGAGGACCATGATGTAGGTACCGTACTGCATGGACCATATGGAAGCTTCCCGAAACAGGGCTGCCTTGGCAGGGACCGACAAACATATGAGAGGACTACAAAGGTATGACGGAGGCCCCTGCTACGAAACCAAGGCAATCCTAGAGTACCCTTAAATGAACTTGTTGTAGAATTGAGTTGCTATACAGACACGCTCAATTTAGCACAGCTTCATCTGCGGTAGGGACCCCCTTCAGTTCCCCTCTTCACCCATGAATGAGAACCTCTGAACCCTGCACCATTCCTAAACCCCAAACTCTAAGGGTAACCCCAACTATCTGCAGCTTAGTAGGTAAAGTCCAGAACACGTGTAGGTAATTGGGGTGACAGATAACCCTTAATCTTCTTACTGGCAGCTAGCAGGGAATGAAGCAATATGATCCCGAAGTAATCCCCATGAAATGTGTGTCCGCAATTCCCTACCCCAGACCCTTCCCCTTAATAGGGATCATTATAGGGATCCTAATATTTAGGCCCTTCAAAGGAGGGCTTTTTTTAATCATGGGTCTACATTCCCCCTAAACCCTAAGCAGTAGTTTCCATTTTCTTTTCCATGATCACCATTTAATCGCAATATATCCCCAATAATATCTTTTGATATACCATAACAGATTAAGAATTATCAGTATAGTCCCCCTTAAGTAGAAAGAGTATGGTCTTGAGTACATTATAATAAGATCCCCATATACCCCATATTCTATCTACTCAAGGGGGACTATACCCCAGTAAGAATTTGAGGAGGATCCGAGCTTGTCCAAATGTGCGGTGACCCTCGTCAAGGCGCGCTGTGAGCTGCTCCTCCAGCCCCCCGGCTCACCGGGGGAGGGGGGGGGGCGGTCATGTGAACCATAGTCTAGGCTCCTTAAAGGGGTTATATAGGGGATTAGAAAGAGTTTGGGTTTTGGGTTTAGGGGCTATAGTCATAGGCTATAGTCTAAACTCTTTAAGGGGGATTATGTAGGAGTATGGGCGATATTGGGGGGGATACTAGGAGTTTAGACCATGTCTCATGTAGGGTTTAGGGTCTAGATGTTTAGGGTTTAAGGTTCAGAGAGGTCATGCTCACGTCTACCCAAATGGGGGTTTCCAAAAGTTTGGGATCCATCTTGGGATGGTCTCCAGAAATCTTTAGAGCCGCGATTCCAGTCAAACCTATCAAGTCCTTAGAGCATCAGAGAAACACCCAAGAATCTGTGGAATGATGCGGTTCCCTCTGGCTACCATATGAGCCATAGTCTACACTCCTGGTATCCCCCTTAATAACCATTGTAATAGCCCATATATAATCCCCTATATCACCCCCTTTAAGGAGTTTAGAGTACAGCTCATATATGTTTGCAGAGGTTCGGAGGCCCTAAGATGTGTAGCGTTAGTGTCATTGGAAAGTCTTCCCCTTGGTTCGACGACTCCCCAGACTAAGCCCAAGAATCCAATCATGTATGGCAAAAGCAAAAAAACGTTGGAGCATGGAAATCCGATGAACTATGCCGTCTTCAGTTTTTCCATTTTTCCATTATCCCCATAAAATCCTCTATATACTCCCCATATAATACCTATATAACCCCTATACATAAACCCTATGTAGATGTTCCAACGTGCTGGGCTCCTCTGTGCAGCCATAAGTAGCCCTAGACCAGTGATTGATACGACCGCTCTACTCAAGGAGAGTATTTTTTTAGTTGGGGATACTACGGTACCCATTCTAGAGTAAGATTCTATCCTCCTTTTGGGGAATAGTACTTTATATAAGGAATATAAATCTCACTGGGTTTAACCACCAAAAAAATCCCTACTCAATCTAACCCCCAATATAACCGCAATACATACCCTATTATAATATAGTAGTTTCCATTTTCTTTTCCATTATTCCTATATAACCCCAATAAATACTGGGTTTAACCACCCAAAAAAACGCTACTCAAGGATGGTTCTTGCCTGGGAACACACCGACTTGCATAGCTACGATCACTTGAAGTGCTGCTATATGCTCTACCTGGCCTTCAAGGAGATGCTCCTTAGCCTTGTAGGGTTTAGGGTTTGGGGGTTTAGGGTTTAGGGGTTCAGGGTTTTAGGGTTTGGGGTTTAGGGTTTAGGGTTTAGGGGTTTAGGGTTTTGGCAAGAGACCAAGTTTTAAGGATGCTTGGGTTGAGGGAGGTGTAGGTTTTGCTGTTTGTAAACTACGGCTCTTGTTTAAAATGAGGGCTGAGTTTTGTAGGGTGGTCGAGGATAGGGCTTAGAACGGAGCGGAAAGGGGTTGCATCGCCTCCTTTTCTTTGCTCCATCTGCAAATGGGGCAGGGGCGCTTGGGTCTGATGCCAAGTTTGCCAGAAAATCTGATCTACAGCGGCCCGACATCATGTCCCCAAAGCAGGAGCATAGCGCCATCCCTCACTGCCTAAACCTTTTTCCATGACACGGACACGGATCCCAAAAGCTAGGAACCTAGAATCGCGATGCCTCTCAACCTACTGTAGGTAAGGGTTTAAGGTACTAAAAGTGCGGAGTTCTCCTCGGCTCCTCGGTAACAAACTGTCAAACCGTGCGCCCAGGACACCAACAGCATCCAAGGACAGTATTCAACAGTGTATTATCTTGAATATACATAATATAGTGTATTATCTTGAATATACATAATATATGAAATATGTTACAGTATATTAGTGTGTTGTATTATATGATATTATATGAGCAGCCTTATGGAACGCTCACGTCCCTATAAGAAGGAGCATGGTATATTGCGTTCCATATTAGGGTGCCCAAAGGCTCCAGAAGAGGAAGAGCACCGCCAGTCAGGCAAGTAGTTTAAATTGGGATCTTATGGGGCTTTCCCGAAATTAGGGGTACCTTTTTGGGGATCCCTATAAGAAGGACTATAGTATATTGGGGTCTATATTGGGGTACCCTAATTTTGGGAAACTACCTTATAGTCCCCTATGCAGGTTTAGGGTTTAGAGTTGTAAAGTAAGATGAAGCAAAACACGTGGCTCAGGTGTAAACTACCTCTGTCCAGCAACCACTTTTGGGCTCCCCTGGTGCATCACGAGGCCGGCTTTTCAGAAAATCCAGATGATAGTGAAGGAATGAAAGAAATATCAGTAATTAATTAATAGTCATAATAATTTTAACGGTATTAACAGTAATAACAGGGAGAATAGCAATATTAATAGTAATATAGGTTTTCCAGATTGTCCAGCGTTCAAGGTCTAGACCGTCCTGTAGACTTGAAGCTTTGAACCTGATTCTGCCATCAAGCACGATATGGGTTCCCTTCGATATCTGAATCTGTGGAGGAATTTTGAGATGTCTAAGCCTCTGATGCCAATTTGCAACCTGCACATGTCCTACACAAATCCAAGCCCCATAAGAGCGATGGTCTCAATTCCTTAAAGGGGGGTACATAGGGAATTCTATGGCAGAGTATTGTAGGAATTATTAGGTGGGATGCTAGGAGTTTAGACTTTGGCTCATAAGTACATCTCAAGTTGTTGTGTTTCAACTCCTCCTTATTCGCGGATGGCATCTCACATGCCACGCGCATCCACTGCAGAAGCTAGTGCCCGATGCATGAAATGGAACCAGTTCCAAGTGCTGAATTATGCACCTCAAATTGGCAGGCTGCTACAAGGAGTACTCGACTCTTGAACATAACCCCTACAACCCCATAGGGCTTTTTTTACATGTTGTATTCCATCTGATTTTCCATAGTTAAGGACGATAATGCCCCCAAAACCTATATAATCCATATAACCCAATGTATCCCACCCTATATGCCCCTATCTCATCCATATACGGCCTACATGAGCCCTATAGTACCTTGACTTCTGGCCTGCGCTTCGTGAATGGGTTCTATTGGTTGTGAAACTTTCGGGGCAAGTCCTTTCAGTTGGGTGCCTTATCCTTATGCAGTACAGAGAGATAGAGACAGAGACACAGGGAGAGAGAGAGAGAGAGGCACACACGGAGAGAGAGAGAGAGAGAGAGAGAGACAGAGAGAGAGAGAGACTTGCCAGTGATATCAACTGCACAAACTGTGAGGAAGCTACTGGAATATTTACTAGTTGCTAAACCATGGCCCCCAAGCAACCTCACAGAACGAGGGGTAGACAAACCGAGTAGGCCCAACACGGGCTGGGCAATGAAGCCCGGAGGGGAGCTTCCGCTCCTCTCCATAGCCCGCACGAAAGAAAGAACGAAAGAGAGAGAGAGAGAGAGGGAGAAAGAGAGAGGGAGGGAGCTGCAGCTTCCTTGGAAAGTAAGTGAAGGCTGCACAAGTGATGGAGTCGGCGTAAAATTTTGCGAAGATCTCGATCAATTAAAAAAGTTCTAGGCTTGGATGGCAACAGCAACCGCTAGGAAAGTAGGCTAGGGCATGTGTGTGGCGCGGATCAAGAAGTTCAGCCGATTCGACAACGTCGACTAGCCAAGCATGCCGAGCTATGGGACCATTCCTGCCCCTTGCAGCAGCAGCAGCGGCAGCGGCACCGGTGGATACGTAACTGTTGCTGATGCTGCAGCACAGCAAAATACTGAGGCAGTGATGGAGATGCTTGCTCAGGGCTACGCAGTGCTGGGCAACGCCTCTCTACACTGAATTGCATATTTCAGGCTGCACAGTCTACTCAGCCAGGTGTTAGAAAAGCTTGCACGCTCCGACATCCTCAATTATTCTGGGGAATCTACCGTAACTTTTTGCACCGTTGTCTTCCTGTGCGGCTGGCCTAGATGCAATGACAGGGGCCAATCGAGCTTTGGTCTTGCTGCATGAAATGATGGGCACTCTCAACTACATCCATTCCATGATATGAAAGTTGTCTCGCTTCGCAACCGCCATGCCCATCTGGAGTAGTCCCCACTGCAGCCACAACACTGTCAGAAGAAGCGGCTCGTGAGTCCCCGTAAAATTAACTCCTTCGAAGGCACGGCTCCCCCCTTTATATAGGGAGCCTAAAGCATAGCCACAGTTGCAGAAGCCTGTGCACGGAGGTGCCACTCTGGCGTCTGGAGGCACAATGATTTTCTCGGGTTTAGGCCAATATCGTACCATGATGCATTCAGGGGGAATATTCATTTGCAAGACTTTCTACACGGGGGATATTCATTATCATGGGTTGCGGGCGATTGTTTTACATTAGGGGGAAAATTCATTATTGGGGTTGTGTGGGGGTGGGTTATCGTGCAGGGCAGGGATAAGTTCCCCCCCAGAGTCAAATTTTGATTCACAATAGCTGCCACAATTCTGTAGTAGATCCCCTATATGCCTCGGGTCGTGAGTACCTCCTCTACTTTGAGACCCCAACCCCAAAACCCTGATCAGTAGAATAGGCTCGTATTGTGGGGGCTGATTTCGCAAGCTACTACTCGAAAACACTGGAGGCATTTGCAGTGAATACGCAGTTTTCTGAGTCTTGCAGCGCCATCCAAACTATCTGACCTGAGTCCTTTTAAAGTTCAAAATTAGGGGCATGACAACTGGATCTTTGCCAAAAGGTATGATTCGTCGGAACACCCCTCCCATAGCTCTGGGGCACTTCAGGTGACTTTGTCAAGAAGCAATCAGCTGCAGTAGCAAACCTAAGCCATGGCATCAGAAAGAGTGCCACAGAGTAGTGCTACAATAACAGGGTTTAGGGTTTAGGGGTTGTCAAGAAAACCCATCTGATCCCAAAGGGGTAACGCATCTACGGTTCCTCCTTCACTCCTAAATTTCTGCATTGAAGCGCACCTCCCATATTGGAAGCTGGATTCAAGTATCAACATAAACGTAAAAGGAACAGGGAGCTGTATGATCCGGAAAAACACTTACGAGTTCCTATATCCACAGAACCTTAACCCCTCATAACCCTGAACCCTAGATCCCGGATCCTCAACTCTAAACCCTGATCTGGGTTGCTGTTAAGGAACTTAAATTAAGTTACTATATTGGGAAACCCTATTATTTACTCTATATATATATACCCATTATGGTAACTTAATTTAAGTTCCTTAACAGCAACCCAGATGCATGATCCCTCAAGCCCAACCATGCCACCGCGCCACTTCACGACAAACCCTAAATCTCAAGCCCTAAGCCCTGATCTGTAAACCCCAACCTTAAACCCTGAACTTTAAACCCTAACCTGAAACCCTAAACCTTAAACCTTGGCCTCAAACCCTAAGCCTTAAAGCCTGAACCCTAAACCATAAATCATTGGTCCCACAGCCTTGTAGGCTCCGGAAAGATGGGTGGCAAGTCTGTTAACGCCTCAGGTTATTGAAGTTTCCTACGAAGGATTACAGACGGTTTAGGTTTTAGGGTTTAGACTAGTTGTTTAGGACATTTAGGGTTTGGGTTTAGGTTTAGGGTTCCGAGACTAGGGTTGAGGGGGTATGTAGAGTCTAGGGGTGGATGGAAGGAATTTTGAATGTGCTCAACATCTGCAATTCCTGGCGTACAAGGTTTACAGTGTGATGCAAGATTTCCTCCATCCACACAAACAGTACCCGCAGCTAAATGAGGGTAGGGTCAGGGGGATTCAGCAAGAGGTGTATGATGGGGATAGCTTGGGTTATATAACGTTTACACGATGGAAGGAGGGGCAGATTTATTCGTTCTGCTTTCTTTCTGGAGACACGAATTGAGATTGCCTCATTCTGACGTCTAGTTCCACCAGCACCTCAAACCATTCTGCATAGAGATGGCACCGGAATCAACATGGGGAAGGGGTCAGGGTTTGGGCTCTGTGCTCAAGTTCGCCCAGGCTGCGGGGGACACAAAAAAGTCTGCATGGCTCTAAGTACCCTAGAACTTATGAACTATGGTGCTATGAGACGCAGAGGGCATACAGTAGTTTCCAAGGGTGAGCCGGCCCTACACCCTAAAGGTGTTCTACGGCCAGAAGCTAGAAACCCTGAGCGGCACTTTGGGTGTAGGATGGAGCTAAGGTGGATGCAGAAAAGCTTGCACCACTTAGAATCCGGGGGTATACTAGATGGTGCAACATCCCCTCCATCCATAGTAGGACGTAAACAAATGATGAGAGTTGCCTCTCCAAATCTTGCAACATCCGTGTTGAGACTGCATGGTCTTTTGGTTTTGCTCTTCATCCGTGTGCCCTCGACCCCAGATGATCTACACAGCTGCAAGTTTCGCTGCTTTGGGATCGGAACTGCCCCAGGCTTACTAACCCTAAACTGAAAAATCCTAAGCGGCATTTGGCCTGCCTGACACAAACTCGCCAGGGCTTTTGACCTGGGAACTTTCAGACCAGGGGAGCTACCTGGCTCCTCAACATGACGGAGAATGCGGAGCTAGTTCGCTGCAGTGATTGCTGGCTCTCAGCACGTGCCATGGAGATTTACCTGCAGGAGGTCACTGCAGCTACTGACTTTCCAGCGCTTTCTCGCCAAGTTCAACAATATATAAGGCTACGCGGCTACGCGGCTACGCCGCTTCAGACGGTCACCGCGCGGAAGCAACTGGGCATCCCCACTACCTTGCCTGACTGGCTGGAAGTTTGGAAAAACGTGGACGAGGAAGCTTCAAGAAAAAACAACCGTTAAACTTCGATGTAGATTCCTGTGCTCAAAGCCTCAGGTCATCCTAGCGCAGATACGGAATATTGACTATTGGGTTTCCAGAAACTAGGCTTCCCTTCTTAGGGGGGTTCTTATCGTAAGGGCATAGTATATTGAGTCATAGAAAAGGAGATCCCCATGTTAGGAGGTCAAAGTCCACAGAGTCTATGTGGCAGTTTCCATAAATAGGGAACCCAATATAGACCCTAAAATGCCAGAAGTCTTATTATGGAGGCCACCCAAAAAAGAGCCCCCATTTTTGGAAACCTCCATGTCTGGGATCTAAGAGGTTTTAGGGTTTAGGGTCTAAGACTCTATTATGATGTAATAGTTTCCATTTACTTTTCCATTATCCCAATATAACCCCTATATAAACTGGAGGCCTCCTCACCGTATGCCCCAAACCACAAACTCCAAATCCAAGACTTTGACGGTTTAGGGTTTGGGTTGAGAGTTGAGTTTACACCCTGAACCTACATCCTAACGTACCCCCCACAAAATGCTATTCCCTAATCTGTTGAACAAGGGGAATCTTAAGGGGACTCCATGGAAGGGGGCCTCATACCTTAAGAAGCTAGGGAGGCTTAGGGAGCCTTGGGGAGCCTTAGGGAGGTCTAGGCAGTCCTTATTTATGGGTCCCCCTTATATGGGGTCCCCTTGAGGATTCCCTAATTAAACCTTAAACCCTAATCCCTCAACCTTTCACCCTAAACCTGAAACCGTGATCCCCAATTTTCGCGCCCTAAACGTTACGTCCAAAAGCCTAATCCCTAAACCCTACACCCTAGACCTCAAGCCTGAATCCCGCGACCCTGCACATTTCAACCCCAGCTGTGATAGCCCAGGAACTCTTCTATGGCAACGACGATGCCGGAGACCGCATCCGCCCCAAGGCTCTCTTGTAGAGTTTAGGCAGGTTTATGGTTTGGAGTCTATGGTGCAGAGCGTGAAGCCTAGAGCCTATGGACGTAGGTCTGTACCTTCCATCTGTTTGGCCTTAGAGTTCGCTCGCCCAGGTTGTAGGGTTTTCGTTTTGCGGTCTAGGCACATCAATTTTCAGACGTCGGGCATGGGGGTATGGATGTTAGGCTCTAACTTTCGGGTTTAGGTTCCAGCAAGTATAGTTAAGGGTTTGAAGTCTGCTTAGAGTTGTGGCAGCTCTGGGAGGCGCCATCGAGACCAACAAAGATTCTTTCTTGTACTTGTGGGATGCACAATAGCTGCAAAAAGCAAAGCGCAACAAGCAATGCCCCCTCTACACGACACAGACTGTCGAGCAGGCGACACTCAGATTGGGAAATTCAAGCTGATGCTCGCAAGGGCTTATGGTACGTATTTGAACTGTTCAACTAGCAGAGAACAAGTGATTTGGCTATAGTATCAGATCTGATGATTCCGAGAAGTAGAACTACTGCCCAAGGCCCTTCAGCGTGTGGACCTTTGGTTCATTATGCACGAACCATGTGGAAGTGTCAGCGTCGCAAAGTCTCATGTAGCGCATGGTTAAGCCAATACTTGAGCTCAGCAAGGCGTGACATCAGGCATCGTGGCCCATAATATAGACCACCATAACATACTATAGTCCTTAGTGTACGCACTCCCAACAGCTAAGTGTTGGAAACCCTGAACCCTATGCACTCATGCACTCCTGTGATGGCAGCTTGGTTTTGGAAAGCCCCGACTCATTCAAATGAACCACCGTATAACGCAGTTTCCGTGTCCTTTTCCAGTTTTGTTTCATTTGCTTCTGCAGGGTAAGGGGTAACATCCCTAACCCTTAGCCCTAAAGGCTAAATTCTTTACCCCTAAATCCTCAACCCTATTCTGGGGGTTGAGGTTAACTTGTGTTGCAGGTCACTGAGAATGAAGCCAAGGAAGCCCGTGCCATCGTTGTAAAGGCTCGCGATTCGCAGAGCGGCTTATAGTTTAGGGTTTAGAATGTAGGGTGCAGAGCTTAGGGCTTAGAGTTTAGGGATTAGGATTGAGGCAAGGGTTTAGAGTTTTGGGTTTAGGTTTTAGAGTTTAGGGTTCAGGCTTAGTCTTTTGTAGTGAGACTCAACAAGCAATATTGCTTCATGAGGTTTTTTGTTCGTATCCTAAGAGAGAACCAGCCGGGTTTTTGGATTCCTTCGCTCTAAGTCTTGGGCCCCTTCGTTTCATCATGGGTTCCCTCAGCACCACCATGCAACCCCCGAGGTTCCTTCCATTAGCCTTCTTTAAAAGGGGACCCGAATTGGGGGTGGTATGATTATGGAGGGTGGTATGGGAGTCCATGACAGAGGATTCTTCCACTTGGCCAGATCTGTTTGTTGTGACTGAGGATATCATGAGGTCGGTGATGCGAAGCCACAGAGCAGGATGACCCTTAGATGAGGAATCCCTTCCACTCACGTTTAACACCCCCCCACCCCCTAATGCTAAATCGTCTATCAGAGACTTACAGATTGGGGGCAGGGCAGGTGGTCAGTAATTTGGTTTCTACGTCGGGATGTACGTAGGCGTACCTAGTGCAACTGATTATGAATCACTGCTTTCATCAGCTACATGCTCCCGCATGCTAATGAGCCTATAGTGTTTGTAGATGCCTTTTGGGGGTTTCCCTGTTAGTTTGCTGAGGGTATCCTCATGAACCCTAAACCCTACGCAGGGCGAACGACCCCCAGGCACATGCTAGGCAGAATTGAAAAGGCCCACGAAGTTGAAAAAACCTACCTTACAAGAGAGATGGGGGTCACAACATTTCTTTTAAATACCCTGTAGGGGCTCCCCATAATAATGAATATCAGGAGTATCATTTTTTGGAGTTTATATCGGGGTCCTCCATTTAGGGAAGCTACCATTGAATCATTGTATAGCCCTATACATAGTAGCTTCCATTTGACTTTCCATGATTGGCTAATCCCTAAGCCCTACACCCTCAATCCCTCAACCCACCAGATGGGATGCCAAGAGCGGTCAGGCCCAAATCGATGCTGAGCAGCGGAAGGCCGACTTTTGCCCGCAATGAGCTACGACCCTAAGTGAGCGATTGTCTAAACTCCCGCATCCACCGTAATAACCCTTGTACCAGTCCCCTATACAACCCCCTTACGAAGTTTAGACTATAGCTCAAATTCCAAACCGCCTGAGGGTCTATCTCCTGTTCAGGGTTCAGCGTTTAGGGTCTAGCGTAGGTATGTAATATATACTTGGAGCCCCAAAGGCTTTTCCATATACTTTGGGGCTAGCTACATGGACCCTGTGGGACCTTGACTTCGAGCCCTGCACCCTAAACCCGAAGCCTGAAACCCGAGAGTCATGGGACCTTGGGAGAAAGATAGTCGTGCGAGGGCCCTGGTGGGCGTTCTTGCGTCAGCCTACTCTCTGCCCGGATCCTAACCACCCCAGGAAAGCAACAACACGTTGTCGTTCAGGGTGGTTCAAGTAAATGGGGACTTTGCACTTTTGAGAAGGTTAATTGGGTTAGGATGGCTTTGCCATGCCAACCTCTCAAACCCTAGTAATTGTATTCCGGCGCTAGATAGCCTCCCTCCAATAGCATCCCGTCACAGCCAAAACGAATCTGGCAAGTTGTAGCGGTCCAACCCAGATGGTGATTTGTAGGGATAGTTGCTTCAAAGCAGCTTGTTCGATGTCAGCGGAACTTTGTAATTTGCCCAGAGAGTTCCTCGACAGATTTGGTCATGAGAAGGAGTGATTGCAACCCTAAACCCTAAACCCTAAACCCTAAACCCTAAACCCTTAACCGCGTGGACTCGCGGTGCGAGGGCGCAGAAGAGATCCCACCCTCAGCCCTAAGTCCTAAACCCCAAGCCCTAAACCCTAAACTCTAGGCCCTAAACCCGCCCCAAAGCCCAAAACCCCAAACCCCAAAATCCTACGCCCTAAGCCCTGAACCCAAAATCGCCTGAATCCAAGCAGAGAGCTTGGGTACTGCCCCCACACATGATCCAACTGTTACTGAGGGGAGGCAGTACTTGGAGGTTCATGGGACTTAGTAACTACTTATAATTGGGGTTATAACCATACTTTTAATTGGGTTAACCCTTATAAGGTCATTTAGGAGGGTTATAAGTAGGGTTATAAGCCCAGTTATAAATAGTTACTAAGTCCCATGAACCTCCAAGTACCCAACAGAGAGCCTAGGAGCGCGACACCATCAAGGCTAAGGTTACCGCGGCCTCGCCTTGGGGCTGCAAGAGCTTTACCAGGGTTTATAGGGTTCGTAGGGTGTGTAGGGTTCGTAGGGTTTGTAGGGTTTGTAGGGTTTATAGGGTTTACAGGGTTTATGGGGTTTATAGGGTGTGTAGGGTTTATAGGGTTTATATACTCAGTGGCCTGTGGTATTATGTTCTGTGGTTTAAACTAAGGTTTAGAGAAGGTGGCCTGTGGCCTGTGGTCTGGGTCTTGTCCTGTGGCTCAAAGAAAGGTTAAAAGAAAGTTTATTGTATTTGTAGAGGGTTCGTACCTCCCCCCCCTCCTGTGGTGCTGGCCTGTGGTCTGGATCTAGTGGTCTAAATCAAGGTTTAGAGTAGGTTTACAATCTTTGTAGAGGGTTTATAGACTCTTTCCCCCCCACTGGTCCT
>CAJNIZ010043729.1:25842-38756 GCA_905231905.1 Symbiodinium pilosum
GGGGGGGATACCATGGGGGGGGGGGTGGGAACGCGGAGCGCAGACGCATATATGGGGTTTATAGGGTCTGTAAGGACAATGACTGGGTTTGCAGGGATTTAGGGTCTAGGATTTAGTCCGGGGGGGGGGGTGCGTAGCAAGCAGGTCAAGAATTGGGATAACTCGGGCTACTAAATGGTTTTTCGGGGCTATAAGCATAGCCTTACCATTACAAGATCCTTAAGCGGGGTGGTTCAAGGAAACCCTGACCCTTAAATCTCTACACGCTAAACCCCTAGATACCTAGTAATCTCCAACACTCCCTAATCCTCCCTCGTACCCCTTGGACCCACCCCCTTAGGGTTTAGATGGTTAGGGGTTTAGAGATTTGGGGGTTAGGGTTTAGGGTAGTACCAGTCTCATGTTTTTTCTTCGAATCATAACTACTACTCTGAGCCCTCTTCTTCCCATTCTTGCTAGCATTGCAAGCCGTACTTCCATTTATGATGAACATTGTTGGAGTTTTGTTGTGGATATGAATCCTAGCAGTACTGGAGCATACTATTGCTGTTACTGTTACTGCCACCCATTATCATTATCATTATTAATACTATTAAGTATGATCACGGCTGTTTTTTTCACTAGTACGACTAATCGACACAGGAGTCCCATCCTTACCATTCCTATCACAAGTCATGAGTATTAGGATTTTGCTCTGCTTGATACGGCAACTCTATTTCTTGATCTTGCCGTCTTAAATGCTAAGAATACAATAGTTGCGGTTCCGCTTCTTCGCGTCAGCTGGTTTGTAATCACATGTATGGTTTCAACTGGGTTGGCCTGTGAGATATTCAAATATTTGCACTTTTTGGTTTCATAGGGGCTCTATATGGTAGTTTCCCAAAATTCGGGAACCCCAATATAGATCCCAAAGTACTATAGTCCGCATTATGGGGACCCCAAAATGGTACCCATAATTTTGAGAAACCCCCATATATACTAATGCTTTTAAAGGGCTCCGAGGGCCAACCAAGTTTAATATTATGGACCTTTGGTGGGGTGTGGGGGTGAGGGCTTTGATGAGAGGTTGTCAAATTATGGTCCTTTTGCGGTACCCGAAAAGTTTAGGGGCCGAATGGTATTCGGGGCCCCGAATAAGGGACCAGAATGTTGACAACCTAACCATATGAGGTTTGATTGTCATTGTGCTGTGGGTCCCGGGTCGATGGAAAATTTTTTCCAAGGGATCCCCAGAGGACACCCTAAACTTGACACCCTCAGCCTTAAACCTTAAGCCGTAAACCCTATACCTTACCCCTGAAGTCCACACCGTGTTGAAAGAGTCGCGGCCCTTTTCTTTACCGACCTTTGCTGGTATCTTTGCACTTTACATTTTTTGTGTTTAGTCCATTTCTATGTATGGGTACTAAAAGTTACATTTCAGAAGGGCTGTTGAGGACAATCCGGTTTTATGTTGTGATTGCCATTTGGTTTTTTCTGCAATTCGAGGTACCAGCTGGATTGTCAGACACTCAGAGAGGCCTTTACACATTCCCTCGAGTCTCCTCGAGTGCTTGGTATCGTCATTTTTAATGTATCAACCGAAGCATAAGGCCAAAATCCAGCCCGAGCACCAAATCCTAGGACCGAAAGCCTAATCCCTAAGTCCTAACGCTCAAAGCCCCAAGCCACCCCTAAACCCAAAATAAGCAGTAAGCCATAAATATCATTTCTTACCCTTTACCCCTACGATCTCGCAAATCAAGCCTTGAATCCTCAGTCACAAGTCCAAAGCCCAAACGATTGACATTAAACCCTAAACCCTCAGCCCAAACCAGCCATAAACCGTAAACCTCAAACCCCAAGCCCTAATCTTTCAACTCTAAGCCCTAGACCTTAAACCCTAAACCTTAAACCCTAAGCCCTAAACCCTAAGCCCTAAACCCTAAACCCGAAGCCCTAAACCCGAAGCCCTAAACCTTATATCCTACATCTTAAACCCACAATTCGTTCCAGGAAGGATGACCTCCAGGCCTTGATCAACCAACGGCTGAAGCAGAGCCTTTCCTGAGGTGCAGTGGGCTTGCGGGTTAGGGTTTAAGGTTTCGGGTTTTGAGGGTATGGGGTTTAGGGTTGAGGGCTTCGACTTTTTGGCTTTAGGCTCGAAAACCCTAAACCCTAAACCCTAAACCCTAAACCCTAAACCCTAAGTCCTAAACCCTAAACCCTAAACCGGGTAAGAGGCTTGCGGTCGCGGCTTGACGGTGACTTACGGTTTCAGGTGGTTTTTCGTTGTTTCCGGGGGATCCCAGAGCCTTCGCACATACGTTACTATTACCATTACTACTACTATTACTAGGGTTTAGGGTTTAGGGGTTTAGGGTTTAGGGATTTAGGATTTAGGATTTAGGGTTTAGGGTTTAGGGTGTAGGGTTTACTATTACTACTATTATTACTACTATTGCTATTACTATTACTATTACTATTACTATTACTGGTATTCTTATTACGATTACTATTACTATTATTACTACCATTACTATTATTAGTACCATTACGAATATATTTACAATAACTATGATTATTAGTGTTACTATTCGTATTCTGCATGTGCCCTCTCGAAACCCTACAACCTGGACCCAAAGAAGTGCCCTTGATCATCTTTGTCATACGAGAATTTCTTGTTTGGGCATACTATAGGGATCCTTGATGGGTTTGTAGGGAAATGTAGCATGTAGGGTTTGGGGTTTGCAGGCTTAGGCTTGAGTGAAACTTTAGTGTTTTGAGTCGTCTCATGCCGATATTACACCCCATAATATTGTGTAGGATAACATACTTATTTGGTGCATCGTGGTGTATACGAACAAGGCCTTACTTGGTGCAACACCCCAAGAAAGCCAATCATCTCATTTCAGAAGAATCGGGTTCCCCCGTTTGTACCTCAGATTCTTTTACTCCTTCTTACAGGGGAGCGCCAAAGAGCGAACGCAGTTTTTGTTGGATACATCCCATTCAGCGTGGTGATCATGGCAGCGCCGGCTGTTGCTGAACGTCCAAGACGAAGATGAGTCCAGTTCAGTCGAAGTCACGTCAGCTTTACTGGGTTGCTGTGAAGGAACTTAAGTTGAGTTACTATAATAAGGAACCCCCCCTTTTTTCTACATACCCATATTGTGGCAACTTGGTTTAAGTTCCTTAACAGCAAACCCAGTTGCATCAGCAGTAACCAGCCTTCGCGACTTAATTTCCCCAAACCCTACAACCCAACCCCTAAACCCTAATTCCTGACGCCCTGATCCTTAAACCCTATTCCGTAATCCCTAGACCCTAGTTCACTCAATCCCTTCGAAACACGGTTTCTGTGTGGCAGGTGCAAAGCAGCAGCTGGAAGCTCAGCGCGGTACCTGTGATGTTTGCAGCACACAAGTGCCCGCTGGTTTGAGCTGGGTCCCTGCGGGATCAAAAGAGCGATGGTCTAAACTCCTTACAGGGGGTTCTATAAGGGTTAGATAGGGGAGTACTATAGGGCTTACTAGTCAGGATATTTACTTGGAGTTTAGACAACGGCTCAAATGAGTCATAATGAAACATGGTTTAGGGTTTAGGGTGCTAGCAAGAGGGCATGCAGGGCATTCAAGCTTGGGACGTAGGATTTGGTAGTGGAGTTGTTTCATTATGACTCAGGTGCAACAACCCAAAATTCCAGAGCTATTTGGGAGAATGTAGGAAGCTACGGCGGATACCAAATATCCTGCATGACTTTGAGTACCCTGAACCTTGGGAATCCTGACCATGACCCAGCAAGAACAGCCTGAGTGCTCGCTGCTAGAGAGCGATGTGAGCAAGAACGGCTCTAAGCCTGGGGTGTACATGGACAAATTTAGGGTTTAGGGTTTGGGGCAACCAAATTCAAGGGCTTAGGACATGACCAAGGCTAAAATGGACATATGCTTGGTGCCTGAAATAGGCAGCGGTTACCCGAGCCGTGCTTGCCTTGGAATTCCTTATCCTAGGTTGGCCTTTGGGATGTTTTAAATGATTTAGTAGGTGGACCCACCCTGTCATAGTGGCATAACGGGAATATACGAGGACCTTAATATCATCCTAGTACGGGCTGGGGGGGGGGTCCATCAAACTGATTGCAGAATAAACGTATGTAAAAGGGCCCTATATGCCAACCTTGTAGGCTATTCTGGGCTTCTGTTCGGAGGGTAAACTCAGACTATATACGCTGAGGAAGGGCCAGGTTAACTAGTTGGTCGTGACTTACCCTCACTTCCGAAACAGGGCCCAGTCTGCTTCAAAGTGTTCTACAGGCCAACCCTGTTATTGGGATCTTATGCCCGTAATGTACGTGAACGGACCCTGAGGTTTAGGTTGATGGCTCACATGATCACCCGGAGGCTCGCAAAAATGCCGTAACGGTCGCTTGCCAACCGGGACGAACATGAACTCCAGTGTGGAGAAGACCCTTAAGAGGAAAAAGGCTGCAGGATGTCTGAAAGCTATACCCCCCAAATCCCAAAAAAGGTGAGCCTGAACTCCAAACCTCTGCGTAGTTCGCACTTGTTGTGTCACCTTTGTTTCTGGAGCTACAGGACCCCTGAGGATGCGCTTTGAAAAGGGGCCAGCGTGAAAAACCTTGTGGCCTGGTGCAAATGTAGACCCCTAGACCCCTAATTAATCAATAAACCCTCGCCCCTGAATGGGTAATAATAATAGAGATCCTAATACTAAGGCCCTTAAAAGGCGGGGGCTCATTAATCATGGGTCTACATTAGCATGCTGGGGTATGTAAGGGGATTTCCAAAAATTAGCGATCTCTCTTTTTAGGTTGTCTATAGCAAGGGTTGTAGTATTTTGGGGTAGGAAAGGGGGGACACCATGCACACCTCATGTTTGGAAATAGTCATACCGTCAAGTTTGGTCGTGTACTTCAAGCCATTCACGTTGCAACTAGGTGTTTCCCGATACAAGCCTAAACCCTAAACCCTAAACTCTAAACCCTAAGCCCTAAACCCTAAACTCTAAACCCTAAACCCTAAACCCTAAACCAGCAGGGGGTTTAGGGCTTAGGGCATTTTGCAGAAGGACTCTCAGAAGGGCAGCCGCCATGTTTGGAACCACGATGAGTTGTGATTAGGGAATTTCCCAAAATTATGGGTACCTTTTTTGGGGTACCTATAACAAGGGCTATAGTATTTTGAGGGTCTCTGTTGAAATTCCCCTTTATTTTGGGAAACTACCATTACTAGTATTATTCTTGGCATTGTCATTCATTAGTAGTCGTATTAGTATCAGTAGTAGTAGTAGAAGAAGTAGTAGTAGTAGTAGTAGTAGGATTATAGCCTTGAAGCCCTAAATCTCAAAGCCCTAATAATTATAGCCCAAAATTCGCTGAGAAGTTTTGTCGCCTTGAGAAGCCCGAGACGGCGTAGCCCTCGCCACGAAGATACAACTTTTTGGTGTGTGTAGGGTACAGTCAATGGGCTTTCCGTTTTTTTTTTTGCTTCAGAGTGATGCCAACTCACGGCATAACATAAAGTTGTTCAATCTTCAACCCTAGAGTAACCTTTTGGGTTGTTCTCAAAATTATGGGCCTGTTTTGGTTCTAGGTTATATTCCGGCACCTAATATTTAGAGGTTGCCAACAGGGACCCGAATTTGGGGAACTACCCATCTGCTGCAAAACTCGAACTGCGAGAGCCCTTGCAGCGCCTTAAGGTACGAACCTCAGGAAGAAGCCTTACCATGCTTCTTACTGGTGTTTAGCAGGGAATTAGGGAACGAATCCCGCGTGCTATCTAATGGGTAGTTCCCAAAATTAGGGTCCCATTTTTGCTACCCCTAAATGTTAGGTGCCGTTGTATAATCTATAACCAAAAGTGTCCCATGACCTTGAGAACAACCCTAAACCCTAAACCCTAAACCCAGGAAATCATGCGGCTAAGCTCTTCCCCCCCCTCCCAGCGAGGCCCCAAAAAGGTTACGCAACCTAAAAGGATTGCTCACATGTACTGGAGTCTAAACTCCTTAAAGGGGGTTATATAGGGGATTATATAAGCGAGTACTATAGGAGTTATTAAGGGGGAGACTAGGAGTTTAGACCAAAGCTCGCATGATGGACTTACACGGATCTAAGTCCTATAGACTTCGAGCACGAAACCCAAGGTCTGCAATCATACGCAGGGCTATGTCAGACTTCACGGTCTAGAGTTTAGGGTTTAGAGGAGAAAGTGGGGTGTTCCTAAAAGTCTGTGGCTTCGTGAATACTTGCGCAGGATCCATGTACTAAGCAATCCATCCTGCCCAGGGGTCCACAAAGCAAGAGCCCTTGTTTTGGCTTACGCTAGTACACTTGGACTTGTACACTGTATGTAAGATGTAGCCTTATGAGCCCTGACTACCGCCTTGGAATACTGGACTTAGAAATTTACTAGCCGACTTACTGAGTCCCCCTGACCCTCCAAGTAACCTCGTAAACCCTAGAGCCCACCTAGACCCAGTTCGCATTTGATTCTCTGTCTTCTTTTCCGTTGGATTCGCCATTATTGAGGGCAGTTTCTAAACAAAGTTAAACACAAGGAAACTTTAGCCCGGCTCAAGAAAGAGGCTCGGCACCCGAAGTAGCCTTCAGCGATAAGATAGTTTTGAATGGACACGGAAAAGTAAAGTACTGCGCTCTTTAGGGTTTGGGCTTCAGGGTTTCGGGTGTATGGTCTGTAACAAGAGGGTAATAGATTCCAAAGGGCCTGCTCTAAACTCGAAGCCCCCCCAAAAGAAGCCGTTGTCATGTGTTGTTCCATTCCTCCATTCCCTAAACCAAAACCCTAAATAGCAGTTTCCATGTTCTTTTTCCATTCCATCAATCCTGAAACCATACACATGGAACAGTCTTTTCCATTTTCTTTTTCACTTCTTCATTCCCAACTCGGCCGCCCTGGGGCGCACTGCCTAGGGCCCTATCACCATCATATGATTCCTACAGCATCTTTAACCTAAACCCTAAACCTCTTAAATTCTTCGGGAGCTTTACCGTGCCACGAGTAAAAGGGGCGCTTAAAAAAAACCTTAAAACCCTAAACCCTTAAAACCCTAAACCCTTAAAACCCTAAACCCTTAAACCCTAAACCCCTAAACCCTAGAACCCAAACCCTAAACCCTAAACCTTTTACCAAATCCTCTTCTTCCAAACCCTGAGCCCAGAGCCCAAAACCAATAAACCCTTAGCAGTAGCCAGGCCTGGTCTGGCTTTTAAGCGGAACTTGGAGGGCTTATTGGGGACTGGAGGAAATTGATGTCCAAAATAAAGCAACTTGGGGAGTATAGGCTAGATGAGGTGGTCCTCCTCCATCTACAGTAGGGAGTGAAAGAATGGAAAAGAAAATGGAAACTCTCACGCTATCAAGGGCTTAGTTTTAGGGTCAGGAAGGCTTCATAAGTTGGTAAAGGGTTATTTCATGGTTTGCAGGTTTTATGAGGGTACTTACTAAACCCTCACGACCTTCCCGGGACCCCAATCTAGATCACTACATTACCATAATCCTTACCATGCGGGTATCCCAAAAAAAGGGGTTTCGGGTTTAGGGACCCTTAATTTTGGGAAGCCCCCAAATCTAAAAGACAGGAAGACTGAGGGTTGAAGCCCAAGGAATGTACTGGGGAGCCTTGATCTCCTGGGAGAAGCCTTCAAGCAGCTCAGGGATCGAATCTCAGAATATCTTATGGGACCTAGATCCAGCCCCTGTGTATCTGTACCTTACCAAAAGTTAAGAAAGACAAGCTACTCTCGGTCATTGTAGCATTGCAGAATTGTTCTGCTCTTTGCAGGCGCCGCTGTAGGTGTAGTTCTGGGCCATCGCTGGGCATGTGGTTCTGGCCTTAGACAGACTTCGATTCTTTCAGGGCTTTCGGGTGTGAGGGCCGGGCCTAAGTGATCAAGGAACTAGAAAAGGGACTGCCATGTAGGAAGGCTCCAGGCTAGAAATCCTTACTATAGTGGCTTAAATAATTACCAATATTATGGTCCCATAATGGAGAATCAGATGGACAAGAAAATGGAAAATGACATGGAAATTGGGGTTATATAGGGATTTATAGGGATAATTACCTATATTGTGGTTCCATAAACCTTGTATAGTTATAGTATATAGTCGTCAAATGGACCTCAACATGATATTGGAAATTATTTTAGGCCCCTGCAGTAAACCCTAAGCCCTAACTGCAACCATGTTGGTAGAGGTTACTTCTACCACCCACCAAGTCACCATCATTGGACTTAGGGTTTGGGGTTTTGAGAACCTGGCAGTTGAAATACCATTGATACTAATATACTATAGTGCCCTAATTCCCAAGGTATAAGCTACTCGGGGTCATGCAGATTTTTTAGTATCCACGGTAGTTTGGCATATGCTGGTGTGCTCGCAAGCATATTTGAAGGGGTCGTCAAAACTTGTGGCCTTTTTTTTGGGGTACCCTGAATATTAGGGCCTGTAGTATATTGGGGACCCAAAGCGACACCATAATTTTGACAACCTACCAAATTCGCATTTGGGGAGTTGAATCGGCATGTTGATCGGTAACTTTTACGAGCCGTGTGTGATCCAAATAGGAAGAAATTGTCGCTCTGTGCACAACATCCGCCTACCCCTATATTCAATGCCCCTCCCCATCAATATAGTACCAGCATATGAGCCATAGTCTAAAATCCTAGTATAGCCTTTGATAACCCCTAGAGTAGTCCCCTATATAATCCTCTATAGACCCCCCTTGAAGGAGATTCGACTATAGCTCATATAATCCTTATATAACCCCATATATAGCAGTGTCCATTTCATTTTCAATTTTCTTTTCCATTTGATCCTCCATTATTGGGGTATTTATAACCCCCTTTAAGGATTTTAGACCCTAAGCCCTAAACCCTAAACCCTAATATATTCGGGGGAAATGGTGTCATTCTTGGTGCATCTGGGCGCTTCGTACTTCGATACTCACAGGCGGACATTTCAGGACTGTCGGCCTTTTCCGGCAAGATGGATATGAGCAATAGTCTAAACTCCTTAAAGGGGGGTTATATGGGGATGATATAGGGGACTACTATAGGGCTTATTAAGGGGGATACTAGAAGTTTAGACAATGGCTCATATGCTGGGTATAGGGTTGGGATAGTTTCCATAAATACTGGAGCCCCAATATAGAATTCAAGGGGCTATAATCCTGATTAAAAGGACGCCCAAAGAGGCACCCCTGATTTTGGGAAACCCCCATATGAGCGGAAAGATGGCACGTTTCGTACGAGTTGTGTCTGGAAAATGTAAAATTGTGTGGGTGCCATTCATGTCTTCATTTCTATGTCCTAGGATGCTATTTTGAAGGGTTGTCGCACATGATATAGAAAGGGAACACAGCGCGGTATGTGGGAGCCCTACTTTTAGGCACTTACCCTAAACCCTAAACCCCTAAGCCCGAATCCCTAACCCCAAAACCTAAACCCCAAACCGTAAACCCCAAACCCCCGAATCTCCTCACTGAGTGTTTCTAAGGCGCAGGGTGTGCTCAGGCTACGAAGGACATGGGAGTGGATTTTGTTCTGAGATGAGGGGGAAGTTTAGGGGTTGGTGGCTTGGAGTTTATGCTCGAGGATTTTGGAGGTTTAGGTTTAAGCAGCTGCAGATTATGGGATTGACAAAGAGGTTCCCTAAGTAAGATTATCTACAGCTAATTTGGATTAGTTGAAGCCACATTGTTAGGGGTAGGGGGAGGAAGGCAGGGGGTGATAAGGGTTTAGGGCTTACTGGGTTGCTGTTAAGGGACTTGAATTAAGTTACCATACTGGGTATATATAGTAAATAATAGGGTTCCCCCAATATAGTAACTTAACTTAAGTTCCTTAACAGCAACCCAATTTAGGGTAAGAGAATGGGGTGATTAAGTGAACCCGTAAGCTGATGTGGGCTGCTGTGTAACCACAAGCCCTTTAGGCTTTAGGGTTTAGGGTTTAGGGTTCCTAAAGTTGTAAAGGCTTGTTCTCAGGGGCTCCCTGAAATGAGATCCTTTCAGTCACGGAGTGGTATCCCCCCTGAGTCACCAAGACCTATGACAAGGCTTGAAGAAGTCCCCAGCATGCCTCGATTAAGCCTTATTCGAGCTTTTTGTAGGGGTGGGGTAGTAAGGGCGGGGCAGTATACTACTTCCTCATCTTACTGGTTCCTAGTAGGGAGTAAGGGAATATAATCCCTACATAATCCCGAGGGTTGGAAGTAACAGGAACCGATTGTCCGTAACAGTGGAGCGTAACAGGAACCGGCCCCAGCTCCGCAACAGGAATCGGCCGGTTTCCGCAACACGGCCGCGGGCCCCTGCGTAACGGGAACTAACCGGAGCTTTGGCAAGTCCAGACACGTGTTCAGACAGGCTCAAACCTTCTTCCTCGGACTCTGCCAAAGGGGGACCGATTTTCGGTCTCCCTTCAAGATGCATTTTCTCGGGCATTTCCGGCTTCCTACCAACCTTAAACCAAGCCACAGCCCCAAGTACAAATGTGGAAGTTCTCAGCCTCAAATTCTCATTGTGAAGATAGGGCAGACACGTGACAGAGACAGACTGCAACCAAGCGCACGCCGCACCCTAAACCCCAAAACCCTACACCCCCAACCCTGGACCCCAAACAATCATCTGTCACATGCTTTTGGTCTAATGGGACAGGTTTACTTCACAACCCAAATCCGCAGCCTCCCCCCATTATAATCCTCATTTTAGGGGAAGGGTCGTTGTTTTCGTGAAAGCCCCAAACGCGGTCTATGCCTGTATAACCGTAGAAGAACAGTATGTCATGTAATATACTCACGTCATGTTCCTATAGCTCTTGTAAGGGGACCCCTACTTTTTCAACGCCCTCGTTTAGAGCCTGCAAGCCGGCAAGGAGGATAGCGACAGCATCCGTAGCCCACTCGAGCTGCAACAGTGGCGACCCCAGACCAGGGCGCCAGCGCAGCCTCTTCGGAGTCTATATACTTCAAGAGGGGTGCATGGGGATTTCCTTAAATTCAGTGCAAGACGGGTCCCTGAAGTAGGGTTCTTACTATTATACGGGTGCCAACATAGAACTCTGCACTTAGGGAGCCGTGGGTTTGGCCAATTCCCATCTGGGGATGTAAAGGATTTGCTACAGACATGTCGGGCTGTGTAAGGCGATAACGGAGAATCATTACTTGCAGGGTCACAGGTATTGTACGGCTGACAAAGCTTGAAGTATACTAACTCGGACGTACAAAGTCTGCCTGAGCCTTCGATTGCGTTGCTATACGCGGGTCCTTATGCAAGGGTTTCTCAGTATGAAAGGGTTTTTCATATACCTGGGAACAGCATTTCGCGCCACTGGGGGCCTTTGAGTACCTCAAAATAGAAGGATCCTCCAGTATGGGAGTATGGGACCCCGGCAAAACAAATCACAATCTCGAGAGGATCCTTTCCCAACCGTGTTCAAAAGAGGTAGAGATCCTATCAGATGCTAGTACAGTGTTGGATTTGGGGTTTAGGGTTTTGGGTATATAGGCTGCAGGAGTTACAAGGAAGACGTATGACAGCTCAGAAGGAAAGCCCAACTACATTAGGTGTCACGTAATTCCATAGTGCATACATGTAGGCCATCAGTGCAAACAAAGGCAGACAAAAACTTGTTGTTGCCAGTCACTGCGTTTGGGATTTGAGACTTTGTAGTTTTGCACTTGTGTTTGGGTAGCTATGCATGGGATTCTAGGCGGGCCCTAAGGGAATATCTTGTTTGCATTGGCGGAATTGACTAGGATGATACCTTATGCAACCCTTAACCTGCTGACCCAGATATACTTGCGATGAGTGGGCACTTCGAGCGAAGATGCGGCTAACATTATATCTATAACTACTATTTATGCTTATTTCATAGCTGAAAAGCTGCGAGATGGAGGGCTTAACGCTGTCGGCTTCTTCGTTTCAAGCCGCAAACCTAGGACCCTACCAAAGTATGCCTTCAAGTTTTGAAGGATGCTATTGTGCTCAGGCATACAGGAGTTGAGTGCAACGCGTTGTTGTAGATTATGTGGATGAACTACAAAGACTTGCTGGCTGGATGATTGCAGGCGGCTGCCCTACAACCTCAGCGAGGAGGCTGGCAACTTTGGGGTTTCAAAGCCCGAAGCCACAAAGCGGTAAGCGTGTGCAGAGTTTGAGATTGATGAGATCTGCCCAAATCTGCAGTATAACCGTTTAACCCCAACATGTCCCGGACATTCCGAAGGGACCTCTAGAATCCCCCTTATGGTAACCCCAAACCCCAAGTTACAACTATCGAGGTTTGCAGTCCTGGAGGCAGCGCTTTGGGTGGAGTGATTTCCGTATCTCCCACTTTTACGCTCCTAGGTAAAGGAAGCGAAGCCTGGACCAACGAGGCTTGAGGCTTCAGAACCTCAGGTGTTGCATGGTTTCGGGTTTCCGCTAGGTGGCGCCAACCCAAGTTATATCCGTGCCAGGTAACTTTTTGTAGCCGCGCAGAATTTCCCAAAGATGATTAATATGCGTGTTTCATACTATGCCTACCAAGATGTTGGCAACCCCAACCCCTGAAAGTTAGGACCCTGTTATCTTCATGTGATAATCATACGGTCTGATTTTCAGGGTTGGGGTACTTACACGACACCTTGCGCCATTTATCTATGGAAACCATTCGCCAATTCGGCGGCCAAATATCAAGCCCAAAAATCCCGAAACCATTTTCCCAAATCCCCGTTATACCCATATGCCAAATATCAAGCCCAAAATCCCAGTAAAAATGTCTTACTAAAATTTACCCCAAAATCTTAGTAAGATATTTCCCATACAATCCCCGTTATTCCTTAGCCCAGTTTCCCGCGTAAAAACCCAAACCTAATCCCTTTAATATGCTTAACCATAAGCCCAAA
>CAJNIZ010043729.1:38777-54418 GCA_905231905.1 Symbiodinium pilosum
AACCCAAGAATAACAATAAGCCGATCTTGGGGCAAGGTTGTTTTAATGAAATTTAATATTATATGAAAAAATACTAAACTACATTTTATGAATACATCTATCTTCCTATTGTCTTCCCTTCTTCTTCTTATGTTTGCTTTTTGTGCTTGTGGTGCTTTCCATTTCAGACTCATCCGTTTCGCCTAAATTTTCAGGATGACAACCATATCGGTTTTCAAAGTCTTTCACTGTCATCTTTTTCCATTTGTTAGCTCCTTCTGGTTTATGTTTCAAATACTCGGTTTCCCCTGAACCACCACATGAATTACAAAGAATTTCAATGTGTTCAATCATTTCAATCCATTTGTTGATAGACTTCTCAGCATGATTTATATCGTTGTTGAGCTTTTGTATATCCTCCTCAATATTTTTAAAATCATCTTCGTCGAATTCATTTTTGTAGGTTTGTTTTAATTCAGTAAGCTCACGTATTTTACCTTTGTATTCGTCTTGGACTGTCCTTATTTGAAATATGTTTCTAATATACTTAGCCTGAGGTCTGGTATAAGTTTTTAAATCAGAGTAATTCATCACTAATATACTAAGGTCTCATCCTTTAAGCCGTTTTGTGTTACATTCTTTCGCCATTCAAACCATGATAAATACACGCCGTGATCCAAACCATGATCAATACACGTTTAAAGGTATGTTATGTTACACCGTTAATCATGGGAAGTTCAACATCCACCCGACAAACAAACACACAACCCTTAATAAATCCTCCTGCCGAAATACAAAATCCTAAACCTATACATATCCACCCGAAATTCTCATTAGGTGAATGCATATTTACAGTTGATAACCCTGAACTGTATAGAGACGTTGAATGCAAAATAATATTTAAATATGTTAAAACGGCTTACAACCTTCAAGAATTGTTCCTGATCCCTGAACCCTAAACCCTAAACCCTAAACCCTACACGCTAAACCCTAAGAGAGGAGCTGCTTGAGTTCGAGCTGGCAGATGAGGACTTGTCTCTCTGCGAGGAGGAGGCGGCGCTGACACACCCAGAGCCCTTAGACATAAGAGGTTTAGCGGTTAGAAAGCTTTGCGTTGGACTAGGGGGCTGGGGATTTTGCGAGATCTGTTCTGGGCGGATTGTGGCTGTTTGAAAGGAAAAGTAGTTCTGAGTGATAGTTGATGCCGATCTCACGTCTAGAGGACCTCCAGCAACAGCTTTCATCAGGGGACCTTCATTACGCTCTTAAACACCAGTAGAACCCTTGCAGACCCCTTTTGTGAATGGATCCTATGTGAAGCTCCCTTTTCGGAATTGCCTAATCGGGTTCGTAGACTCGGCTCAAGTCATTGAAGATTTCGTACCTCCACGCTCCTGCTTATGTTCACATAGGGTGTTGCCAGATGAGTGCTCTGCAAGGATTACGAATCCAACGCTGCCATTTGGAAGAGCCAAAGTTATCCCTTTTCCGAATCATGCATGAGAAAGAAGTACTCCCTCGCATAGTAGTGCCAGTTTCTGATACAGGACATGTTTGTTACTAGAGGAGGCTGGGATTTATGATTGGGAGATGGGGTTGTTTATGCTTGTACTGAGTTGCTGTTAAGGAACTTTCAGTTAAGTTACCATACTCGGTGTACATAGCAATCAATAGGGTTTCCCCATTGTAGTGTTTTAAATTAAGTTCCTTAACAGCAACCCAGTGGAGAAACTGTTGTGAGCTCAGAGCACTTTTTGCGTTGCTCTTGTGCTTGAAGGTTGATTCAATTCCCCTGAATCCTGCCCCAAACCCTAAACCCTAACCCTAAACCCTAAACCGTCTTGTCATGAGCTTGGTTTTGAGATGCCATCTTGCACCTTCGGGTTGCGGCGGTACCTGTATTGCTAGTTGGGTTTTTGGGGTTCAGGGTTTAGGTTTTTAGGGTTTAGGGTTTAAGGTTTTAGGGTTAAGGGTTTAGGGTTTAGGGTTAGGGTTCAAGGGCTTAGGAGTGATTACCGGTACACCACCATGGCGGTTCTGCAAGTCTTGTTATGTGCGCTATAGTCTCAGCTCCTTGAAGGAGGTTATATAGGGGATTATATAGGGGTGTATTATAGGGGTGATTAAGGGGGATGCTAGGAGTTCAGACTATAGCTCATATGAGCAGCAGAGACGGATGGTCTATGGTTCTGTCTCATGCCACGAAGGAGTGGTGTCTCTTATTAATTGGTGGTGACTAGGGCTGCAATACTGATTGAGAGAGGAGTCTACTTGTGCTCCCTAAACCCTAAACCCGAAAAGGGTCCGTATTTTCTTTGAATCTGTGCTACCTTGTACATGAATGAGCACTCGAAATTATCTGGAGGGAATGAGGGAATGAATTTCTCTAGCAATCCTTGCCACTCTTCCTTGCCTTGCCGTATGTTGCTCAAGGCTTCTAGCTACTCCTCCTCCTAAACCCTAAACCCCTTTTTTAGGACTAGGAAAATTCTTCGGGATGATTGCACACTTTGGGGGATTCTCTACTGGCCCTTTAAGCGTTTTAGGCTGGTGGCCCTCTTGTGAGCCTCCGCAGGAAGAGGAGTGGCGTGAGTATGACGAAGAGGCCGTCGCACTGGTGTTTTCTGCATGCAGAGTCAAGTCTTGAGTTTTAGGGTTTAGGGTTAAGGGGTTTAGGGCCCTAAACCCTAAACCCTAAACCCTAGGGTTTAGGGTCAAAGGTTTAGAGCTAAGGGTTGAAGAGTTTAGGGTTCATCCATGCCCAGAAGGTCTCGTTGCAAGACGTAGTGCTGTCTTCTACAAGGACTGCTGTAGACACCTGATTAATAAACCCCTTCCTTTTAAGGCCCTCAATATCAGGATCCCTATTAAGGGGAGGGGGTTTATTAATCAGGGGTCTGGGTTTCCCGGCACGGAAACGGTTGCTCGTTGGTACCGCGCTGGGTGGCGACATTGTCAGGGAACATAACTCCCATCACCCCTATACAATCTCTATAGGGTTTAGGGTTCAGGGTTTAGGGAACATAGCCAATATATTATATACAGATATGAGCTATAGTCTAAACTCTTCAAAAGGGGCTTCTATAGGCGTATATATAGGGGACTACTATTAAGGAGGATACTAGGAGTTTAGACCATAGCTCTTATGATCCGCACGATTTAGTAGTTTCCGTGTGCCTTCAATGTCTTCGTACCCTGCTAGCAGCCAGCAAGAAAAGTGCGGGCGTAGAACTCCCTGCTTCGAGGTTGGCAACTCTGAAGCCCTGCACCAAGGAACCTGAGGCTTATATGAGCTATAGTCTAAACTCCTTAAAGGGGGGATATATAGGGGATTATTTAGGGGATTACTATAGGGGTTACTAAGGGGGATACTAGGAGTTTAGACAGTAGCTTATATAAGGGTATATATTGGGGTTAGAGTGGGTTAATTCAGGGATTAGGGTTTAGGGTTTAGGGGTTGATACTATACAAGGGCTTAGGGTGTAGGATTGGGGTTTAGGGTTTCGAGGAAATCTCCAGGTGGGTAGCTATCAGGTGGATACCCTCAAAGAAGGCCTATATAGACCTCAGAAGAAGGCCCAGAAAGACCTCATACACTTCTTGGCACGTCGCCTCTTGGGAGTAGGGGGTTCTAGAGTACACAGAGAAGACAGGCCGGGCTCGCGCACGTATGTGAGCTTCTGGGTTGCTGTTAAGGAATTTAGTTTAAGTTACTGTATTGGGGAAACCCTATTAATTCCTTAGCAGCAACCCAGGCTTGTGTTGTCTGGTGCCCAGTGTGTTAGCAGACCTTCACACGCACAACCCACACTATCCATAGAGGAGGTGGCAGATATGGGAGTTTCCCAAAATTAGGGGTCCTATTTTGGGGCTCCCCATAATAAGGACTATAGTATTTTGGGGTGTATATTAGCCCTAAACCCTAAACCCCAAACCCTATTTTGCGAAACTACCATAGGGTGATGAAGAGGACCTGGCAAGCCGTTCTGCAAACGGCAGTGTCGGAGTCAGAGCTCGACGACATTGAAATCTTCCACATAGGGTTGAAGGTCTATAGGGCTTACATAGGGGTTACATAGGGTTACATAGGGTTACATAGGGCTATATAAGGGTATATAGGGTTTAAAATTTGAGGTTTGGGGTTACTCATCTGGCTGAACCGCCACTAGGATTTCAGTGTCGCTATAGTTCTCCTTGTGTGGATAGAGTATTGGGGATATGGGGATCTCATTATAATATACCCGAAGCCAGATTTTAACTACTTAAGGGGAACTATAAGTTCTGTTTTAAGATTCTACTGTAGCATTCTCTCGCTTGAAGTCGAGGAGGAGTGTGTAGGGCCAATGTCGGCTTTGGCACTACCATGACTCTGCAGTCTCGAATATTCAGGGGTCCCTTGTGGGGCTTGCACTGGTAAAATCCCACTCAGGGTCGCGGAGGGATCAGTTCTGGTAAGCTGGAGCACTGGCTTGGTAGCTTCAGTTGGTGGCCCTTTCATCATATGGGGTCTTAACCTTTGCATGATATGGCGGTTAACCCTAAAACCTAAACCCTTGTTTCCTAAAATCGTGGTCTCCCTTACATACCCCTGAATATGATAAGCCTCATAGTTGTAGGGACCCCTCAAAAAGGACCCGGAAGCCTTGATGTAGTAGCTTCATATGAGTCGTATTTTATTTGGACATGTTATAGCTCCAACGTAGAGTAAGGTTATATTCTCCTTTTGGGTGTGGCATTCGATAAGAAGAAAGCTTATTTGTATTCAGACCGGGAAGGCTTATAGCCCCCCTTAAGTAGATAGAATATCTAGAATAAGATCCCCATGTATCGCATATTCTATCTACGTAAGAGGGACTATAGATTCGTGCTCATGGCCCAAAGGCCGACGTAGCGTTTGGTTTCACAGAGCCTGCTTAGGCATAGTCTCAGAGGTTTTAGTGTTTATCCCTAAACCCTAAACCCTAAACCGTGTGGTTTAGGGTAGGATGAAGCCTAAAGCCCTGAAATGAAAGTTCTGAATGCGTAAACCTTAAGCCCATTAACCGTAAGCCTACAACTTCAACCCCCAACCCTTCAGCCCAAAGCCCTTAAACCTTTCACCCTGCAACCCTCCCACTCTAATCCCTCAGCCCTCAACCCTAAACCCGAAACCTTAAACCCTAAACCTTGAACCACAAATCCAGAAGTGTACCCACAAAAAAAACCTTGAACCCTAAACCCAGAATCCTAAACCTTGAGCCCTAAACCCTAAACCCTAAAATCCTCAGCAGGTGCAGCAATTTCGTGAGCTGATGCTCCAGTGCGGAGCTGATCCCACAAGTTCATCCTCGAGGCAGGACCCCACCATTTGAGTGTCTTACATGAGGACCATGGTACCCAATAATGGAGAATCAAATGGAAAAGAAAATGGAAAACGAAATGGAAGCTGGGATTATATAGGGGTTATGTTATATTATAGCTCTAGAAGCTTTATTTGTGGATACTATGGTACCCAATATAGAGTAAGATTATATCCTCCTTTGGGGTATAGTATTTTATATAAGGAATATGATCTTACTGGGTTTAACCACCAAGAAAGCACTACTCATTTGAGCTATAGTCGAAACTCCTTGAAGGGGGTTATCTAGGGTTTACGGTTTAGGGCTTAGGGTCGTTACAGGTTTTAGGGTTCAAGGTTTAAGGTTTGGAGTTTAGGGTTTAAGGTTAAGGGTTTAGGGTTCAGGGTAGAGGGTTTAAGGTCAAGGGTTTCGGGCCGGGTTTAGAATCCTTTTTCAGGATCTCCATAGTACCCTTATACTCCTTTCTGGCTTGAGTTTTTCTCCTACTGACCTGGCCCCCCATTTTGAGGAAGTACCAAATATCTGGTAGACGCCCAAGGGACCCCAGATAGGACAGACTCTTAAGAAAGCCTTTGGGTTCCATCAGAATTCCCTTCTTAGGATCCTTCCTCTGGTGCCTGTCCTATCGGGGACCATTAGGAATCTACCCATAAAGTACCAAAGTAGCACACAGTTTCAACAGCAGCGCACTCTTGCACCAATACTTTGGACAACAGCTCCTTGGGGTTCTGTGGGAAGGGTCGAGGAGTCCGGGATGAGATTTTTGCGTTGGGGTTATGTTATAGATTGTGGGGTTTAAGAGCTTTGAGCTTCGGGTCTAGTGCTTGGGTTACCAGGCATTTGGGACAATCTAGAATTGACTCCGGTTCTAGGATGTTTCTTCCCAAAATGAGTTAGCCTTAGCGATGCTGCAGGTGCTGGGTTGATCCAGGGCCACATGTCAAATGGTTCTTGGATTGGGTCAACAAGCTGCGCGTCATACGCGGGACTAGTTGTAAATGCGTTGATATTGGAGGTCTGGTTAGATTTCGTATGAGAATTTCCCAAAAATCACGAAAGGCCGCCGATACTTGAGCTAAGCAGTTGGAATTCTAGATCAGTCATACTTATAGTTGTTCAGGGGATAAATGACGGAGCTGAGTGGCTCAACCCTCATCCCTTCAAGGCCAGCATACTGTTCCCCAAACTTCAAACCCTCAACCCAAGTGCCTGCATTAATGATGCGAATGCTAGTATATGGCTGTCCCCCGGCCAAATTGCGAAACCCCCATCCTGTACATAGAAAGCATCCTATATTGTCACCATTTGTTCTTGTTTTGCTATTGAGGGAGGTAATCGGCTTAGAATTGATGTGATTGAGGCTCATCCTGTAGTCCTGGCCATTCTGGTAGCAGTTCTCATCCAAAGTCCACACCCTCGCCCCCAAAAAATATTCTGGAAGCTTACATACTCCTTCATGTAACCGGCTGCGCACTCTACATATTGCTCGTAGAACACGGAAATCTTAGGATAGGCCCCACTGCTCAGTGACCGCCCCCTGGACACACCAGGCTCGCGCTAGAGGACGCGAGCACGATGCTCGGATCCACGAGAGTGTGCCAGAAGGTGGTTGTGTGCGCGCGCGCGGGTGTGTGTGTGTGTGTGTTTGTTGTTTCATTTGTGGTTTAGGGCTTGTGCTTGACTATATGACTATGTGGGTGTATTTCGGGAAACCCTAAACCCTGATCTCTAACCCCCCTAAACTTTGAACCCAAAACCGGCTGATTCTCTCGAATCAGTGACAGGATGCATGATTCGAAGCTTGCGTTTCCAACATGCCACACACCCCCGCTATGGCGTGCGTGGATTTTGATATTTATCGGGGTATATGGGCAGACCCTAGTCATGAGAAGTCCCCATTTAAGCCTAATCTGTGCCCGTTGTAAGTCAGATTTAGGCAGTGTCTTGCAGTCGAAAAGTTGCTCGAGCGTTTTTGAGTTCTCAGCAGCGTAGTTGGCCGAATTCAGAGAGACTCGCCTGAAACACCTCCACCAGATCACTATAGCACGCGCATCCTATTGTTATACGAATATCTCTCAGCATAGGGCTCCGGACATCCCTCTTTATCCTATCCAACCTATAGAATAACAATATTTATACAATTATCACTGAGAATAATAGATATTGTAATACTTTTCTAACAACAGAGTACCTGTTACATTCCCTTTGAATATTAAAGGCATCCCTAATCCCCGCATATGTATTTCTCACAGAGACACCAAGGTCCATAAGCCCCAAACCCAGGTTTTGAGCTGGGTGGCGGAGGTGAACGGCACCTGCAAGTGCTTTCCAGGGGGTTTCGCAAAACTAGTGGTACCTGTGTTGGGGTTCCTTAGAAAATGAACCATAGTGTTTTGGGGTCCATATCGGGGCCCATATTTGTCCTAATTACCACTAGGTTTTAGGGGCTTGGGCTTTGGCTGTAACTGCAGGGTCGAAAACACTTAGCAGGGAATGGAGGAATGGAAAAGAAAGTGGCATGGAAAAGAAAGTGCAGGTACTGGAGTATTTTAAGATTTGGGGCAGGAAAATTACTGAGCAGGTTAAAATTGGGGATGACTGGGTTTGTTACATGGCTTGTAAGAGGGGGTATGCAGACTCATGGGGACTTGTGTACCGGGGCTGTACAACTTTGATTTTAGCCTTGTTTAGGGTGCTGCTAGCCTCACTTGTATTTATTGAGCAGGACCATTGCGTTGTACACGCCCTGGACCCAAAACTTGCAGCCCAGGACCTTCCTGGTGAGCTGCGAATGTTAGCTGGTTTTCAACAGACCATAGTCTTGTAAACAAAATGAGGACCTGCACTGAAGGGTTGTCCAAGTTGAGCGCCGCACGTACTCGCATTGCAGTGCCGCTTGGGTCCATGTAATCCTGACCTTCTCAGAAGAGGGAGTTCAGGCCAACCCCCATGTTCACTGCCGGTGTATCTGTGAGATTCAGACCCGTCAATGCTACCATCATGCATTTTTGCAGCTCTTGCGCTCGTTTTCGCCCCTTAGGGAAATTAGCAATGGCTAAGTCCGTCTTACTTCCAAGTACAACCGGAGCCAGAGGCCAAATCAAGCCCCTCTTTTAGATCCACAAACGAGTAAATAAAACCCATGCAGCATGACTTATAAGGATTTGAGAGAAGGGAAATATTAGTAAAACCCATGCAACACATTATTCATTGTAAGGATTTCAGAGAAGCGACCACTCTCAACCCGGAAGCTTAAACCCTGAACCTCAGACCCCATCCCAGAGCATTAAATTCAAACCAGACAACTTAAACCTTAAACACAGGACCTATCGACCCTAAACCTTACACTCCCGAATCCTAAGCCCGAATCACTGAACCCTAAACCCATAACTTGTAGCTTGGGGGCAACTTTCCTGAACAAACCTGAGGAATGACTAGGTTAAGCCTTTTTGTTATGGATCTAGGGGGATGACAGACTCAGGGTAATTTCTCACTGGAGTAAAATGGGCGCCCCAAACAGCGAACTCCAAGAATACAGTGGAGATATAGTAGGAATATAATTCCTACTCTAGTCTTGGGGTTCCTTGTTTAGGGTCCCGTAAACCCTGAACCCTACACCCTCAACCCCAACCCTTAAACCCTCAAGCCTCAGCCTTAAACCCTAAACCTTAAACCTTAAACCTTAAACCCTAAACCTGTAACAACCCTAAACCCTAAACCTTAAACCCTAAACCCTAATCCCTAAACCTTAAACCCTAAACCCTAAACCTTAAACCCTAATCCCTAAAGCAGGAGGCTCGGCCTCGAGCCAAGACGGCTTGGAAGAGTCTCAGCTGGGCGCGGCGCTTATGGCTTCACTTGGGGCTTTCCAAAACTTAGGGTTGAGGGTTTTAGGGTTTAGGGTTTTAGGGTTTAGGGTTATAGGGTTTAGAGTCTTAGGGTTTTAGGGTTTAGGGTTTCAGGGCTTTCAACACTTAGGGGTTTTTTAAGGGTTCTATAGGGGTTCTTAGGGAGACATGTAGGGGTTCTATATAGAGAGAGATTGCAGGGATACATGAGGATCTTACCCCAAGAAGGGAGACGCAAATGGAAAAAGCATGGAAGTTACATGGAAGGGCTACATAGGGCTTTATTGGGGTTGACAAGTTGACGTATGGTTTGGCGCGGAGTCTAGGGCTGGGGGGTCTAGGGCTTAGGGTTCAGGTTTTAGGCACCCTAGACCTAAACCCTAAACCCTAAACCTCTGAACACTTGGGGGGGTGTGGTTTGCGGGTTTGGGGCTTGAAGTTTGGGGCTGGGGTCTTCGTGCATGAGGATAGCAAGCTTCGGGTTTTCCTAGACTGATTTGTTGAAGCCTGTGTGCCTCCACAGGTCTCCGAACCGGTCTCGAAGCCCAAAGGCATCCATTAGAACACTACAGGGGTGGTTCCCAAGAATAGGGGTATCATTTTGGGGGGTCCCTATCATAAGGACTATAAAAATTTTGGGTCTACATTGGGGTCCCCTTATTTTGGGAAACTACTACATACCAAATCCTACGTGGGCTGCTGTTACTGAAGTAACTCGAATTGCTTTGCCATAGTCCGCATAAAGAGTAAATAATGGGCGCTCCTTATAATGATGAAACAGCAACCCAGTAGCTGGCAGGCAGATCTTCTCTGCCAAGGAGCTGGAACATAAACCCTAAATCCTAAACCCTACGCCATAAATACTAAACCCTAAACCCTAAAGCCTAAGCCCTAAATTCTAAACCCTCAACCCTAAATTCTAGACCCTGAATCCTAGATCCTAAACCCTAAGCCCTAAATCTTTAACCCTGAATCTTAAATTCTAGACTCCACACCTTAAATCCTAAATCCGGACTCGGGGACCGATCTTCGTCGCCAAGGAACTGGAGAGAGTACGTTGCTCTCGGAGGCGGCCTGCTCTTTTTGGTTTTAGGGTTTAGGGTTTAGACACCTGATTAATAAACCCCCTCCTTTAAGGGCCTTAATATTAGAATCCCTGTGATAATCCCTGTTAAAGGGATTGGGTTTATTAATCAGGGGTCTGGGTTAGAGAATAATTAGTATGTTGGGGTCATATTGGGGTTACATCGGGATAATGGAAAATGAAATCGAAGCTGCTATTTAGGTTTTAGGGTTTAGGATAGAAAACTTTCGACGGATCATATGATGGTTTCCAATAACTAGAGGTCCCCTTTTAAGGGGGTCATAGGGTTCTATAAGATATGATATGATCATGTAAATACCAGGGGCCGTAGTAAAGGCACTTGGAAAAGAGACCTTAATTTTGACAGCCTGGCCTATCAATGATACTTGTGCTGGACGGATTCCCAATGCTGCCACAAGGCCGACATTTCCAAGCCTCCTAAACCCTAAACTCCAAACCCTTAGCCGATCAGAATTGAAAAACCTAAGGTATACGTGAGGTAATCCTATCACAGGTTGACGTGGTGTGTTGTTTGAGCCACATGTATGTACTAGGAGGACCCCCACCCTGTAAGAGTGGTATACTAGGAATATAAGAGGACCCTAATACAATCCCTATTCTCCCTTATAGTCACTATTACTGGGTGGGGGGTCCACCTAATGTATGTACATAGTCCTTGGCCTCTGAAGTTCACTCTGCCCGGTTCTGGTGGCAGCTTTTGCAGTCCAAGGTAGACCCACGATTGCTAACGCCTCCCCTGAGATGGGATTAGGGTTTAGGGTTTAGGGTTTCTGACTGTGTCAAGGAACCAAAGATTTGGGCTCTGAGTGAACCGGGCATTTGTCGGGAGGTCCGCACTTATTCCACAATTAGCCTGCTTTGTGGAACCAGCCAGTGCAAGTGCCCGCAGCGTTTTCCTTAGCTGGGCAAGTAGTACAGTAGTCCTTTTGCAATCAACTGTCTGGTAGTTCCCATAACCCATGTTCCTTCTTGCCCTACTACCCGCCAGGTACAGTGAAACCGGGGCTTGTTTGATATGGGCGCTTAGCCACATAATAGCAGTTGTCTCGAGTCTCGAAGTTCGAAGTCCTTGGATTCAATCATCACACCTAACTGAGACAAGCTGAAGAAGCATCGTGTATTGCATCTACAAGATATGGTACTAAAAAAAGAAGGGAGCATAACAGCCCGTGTATCATCCTCAAGAGGAACTCCATAGACCTCTTAGATATGGTAGTTTCCCAAAATCAGTGACCCCATGATAGACCCCAGAAAGACTATACCCCTATTATAGGGACCACCTAAAAGGGTACCACCCTAAAACCTAAACCCCTAATTCTGGGCAACCTCCGTATGGCTTTTCGTCAGGTGACCCTGGGGACTTAAGGTTCACCATAGCCCTGTCCCAGGCACAAGTGCGGGCCTTCTTGCAGAGCCAGCTGAGCGCTGAAGGTTGGGGTGTCCCCTTTGGGGTTTAGGGTTTAGTTATTCTTTTGTTCGGTGTGGCGCGCAGCGCTAAATTGGGGTTTAGGCTTCAGGGCTTTGGGGTTCAGTGTTCAGGGTTTAATCTCTAGGGCTCGGGACAAACAAGCATGGAACTTGAAGCGGGCCGTAGTAGCGAGCCTACCGACCACGGCGCAGTTAGAGCAGTCTACACCAGCATCCTACAGTTCAGACGATCTGCGATGTAATTGTTTGAGGTTACGCAGTCTAGGGTTCAGGGTTTAGGGCCATGGGGCCATGGGGACGTTCCTTGTGGGAATCACCCGCGTTTCATGCGGGGTTCAAGCATCTGCAGTTGGGGGCTTGAGTTGCAGAAGCTGCTGTCGCCAGTCTGTTCCAAAGGGCTTCACAATTATCGGGATTATGGCTTAAGGTCCTAAGTTCCGTGTATAATCTTGGTACGGGGTACTTTGAAAAAGAATTCGAAGTCGTGTTGGTAGTCCTTTAGGCCCCCTAGTTCCACAATTCTCAAGAATCCCTGTGTAAGCTCAGTTTCCATTTCATGTTCCACGTCCTTTTTCGTTTGATTCTCCAATATACCCCGTTCTATTTTCTCATACCGCCGTATAAAGACCCCTCTATTCGTCAAATTCCAAGCACGGGTCAGCCGGAAAAGAGCCAAGTTTAGAAAAGGGTTTGGAAGTCTGGAGTTTAGAGTTGACATCTGGCACCCATGTATCCATGCATGCATCCATACTACAGACTGGTATACATACATGTACATGCACATCTACAAATATGTGTATATTTATACACACGTATAATGCATGCATGCACGCAGGCAGGCAGGTAGGTATGCATGCATGTGCTACATGCGTGACCTCTTCTACAGGAGCGGCTGCGGTCGGGAGTCAGACGACCAACGGCAATTCGGGCCCGAACGCGGCCCTTTGCTAGCAAAGTTAAGGGTTCAGTGCTCTAGATTCAGAATTTCTCAAGGGCTTAGGATTCTCATCTAGGTTTCTGGGGTGAGAGGCTTTCCTGCTTTGGGGCCTATTCTAGGCTAGTTTCTGGTAGCTCCTAAGATTTTTTACCTTAATCTCCAAACCCTAACTCGTTGGAGGACCCCTCAGCCCTGTCGCCTTCTGCAGTTTCAAAATGAAGCCCTTTGGTACGGTGGATACCAAACATGCTGCAGGACCCTAAGCCCTAAACCCGAAACCCTAAGTATCAACAGTATGAGGCTGTAGATTCCCCCGCTTCAGAAAGCATAAAACGCACGCTGGGGACGTCGAGACCTCCAGGGATTCCGCAGGGCATTTAGGCATAAGGGTTATGTAGTATTAAGGGAAAAGAAGGTGGAAACTACTGTTTAGGGTCTAGGGGTTTAGGGTATCAAGTGCTGTTTGGGTCGTTTCGGGTGTCAGAAGGCGCTGCATAGACTTTTCTGTTGAGCAAGAAATGGAGAGCTCATCCATTTTGCCTTCTCAGCCTTACTGGGGTTAGTAGGAAGGGAACATGCTTTTAAACCCTCAACATTAAAGCCTAAACCCCAAACTCTAAAACCTAAACATCCAAGCCTAAGCCCCAAACTCTAAAACCTAAACATTAAAGCCTAAACCCCACACTCTAAAACCTAAACCCTAAACTCAAAACTCAAAACTCTAAACGGCTGGAATCCTGAGCCTTGAACATGCACTCCTGAACCATACACGTACATGTGTGTGACCTTCTCACAGAGATGGATCTCTAGGGACCCAAGGGATGTGCAGAGATGGTAAAGGTATGAAGGGGATTCTTATTAGGTATTATATAGGGAGTAGCTTGAGAAATACCCACACGGACATCTTTCCTAGCGCCCTGAAGCCCATGTTGATCCCTATAGAATCCCAAATAAGGACCCTCATAGTCCCCTCAGAGCTCCTCTATATACCAAGGGATCCTTTGGGCCCCTAGGGTTTAGGATTTCGGGCTTTGGGTTTAGGATTTAGGGTTTTGGGTTTAGGATTTAGGATTTAGGGTTTAGGGTCTAGGGTTTTTGAGAAACTCCTAATTATGTCGCGTTGTTACATGTTGCCCCCGCCCCTGAACTCTAAGCTTATCGCTGGCTAGCAGGGATTGAAGGAACGGAGAAGGACATGGAAACTACTATATGGGTGGTTGTCAAAATTATGGTCCCTTTTTGGGTAACCTAAATATTAGGTGCCGTATTATACTAGGAATCCAAAATTAAAGGACCATAGCTCTGCCAACTCTGAGCCTTTTTCTCCTGGTTTGGGGCGCAGAGTTTAGGTGTGCTGTTTGGGTTTAGGGTTTAGGGGGGGCGCAGGGTTTAGGTCTGCTGTTTGGGTGGCATTTGCACAGGAAAGGCTTTCCAACAATCAAGGGTTCCCCTAGTAGCCCCCCGTACTACCCCCCCCAAGTTCCCCCTTGATTAGCTTATTACTCCGACTTACGTCTAGACTCTAACCCTCATAGGGAAGAAAGTTCGCGTGGTTAGTAGGAGAGCCCATGAAGCAAGCTTTTTGAAACCTAGTTTCCCATGAGAGAGCTCTTGCCATGGGAGTGGTGACAGCCATGCTGAACAACAAAATCAAAGATTGCCTGGGTCGAACTTCACTACAGCTACAGTACAACCAATTCCCTGCCATTGTTTCGCCTTATCTGTGAGTGTCGGGCTAGTTTGAACCCTCTCCGAAACCAAAGTCACAATCATCTCGCGTCATATTCACAAAGCCCTAAGCCTAAGCCCTGTCTGGGTCCAGGTGTGACAAGTCATTCCCGGATGCAAAGTAGTTTATTGTCTTTCCATGTGATTTTCCATTATTGGGGTCCAACCTCACATACACGCTAAGCCCTACTCACTAAGCACTTATTCCTTAGGAGGACCCCCCACCTTGTAATAGTGGTTTGATAAGAACATACAAGGACCCTAATAGAACCCTTATTATCCCCTATAGTCACTATTGCTGGGTGGGGGGTCCACCTAACTTATCCCACAACTTGAGGATCCGGGTGCCCCACCGCCCTGGGCCCGTCTCTCAGCATTGCCAAGAGCGTTCCCTGTACAGAATCTTGATATTCTGAAGGTTCGAATTTGGAGTTTGGGTGCCCTTCAGGCATACATGGAGGGGGAGTGCAGCTTGTTGTTGCCCAACTTTTATGTCTTCGCGTCAGTAGAGCAACCCAAGTTAGCACCAGGTACTATCTCATTGAAATGATTGACAACACTAGTAGTGTTTCGTGAAATGCCTAGTTGTTGCCCCGACTCTGAACCCAATCGACTACGCCCGGAGGCTCTGATCTTGCTGCCTGTTTTAGTTCTTATCAAGGAGAGTGGCAGGCCCACGTGGCAGATTGGGGCCCCTGGCAGCCTCAAATAGCACAATGCCGCAATAATTTAGGTTGGGCCCCTACCCACTAATAGTGACCACAAGAGGTAATTGTAACTATATAAAGGTCCTTATATATTCCCCAAGAAATAATGCCTATCATGGCACTTTCGTATAGAGAGCTTCATGCGCGGTGGAATGCCTTGATCGGCGCAGGTCGGTTCTGCTTTGTGTTCGTTTTGTGCGGCCTGTACAGAGATACTTGCAAGAACCCAGGTCCTAGCACCGCAGGCCCTCCGAGAAGAACGTGATTCTGGAGAGCCTTTGAAACCCTAAACCTTAAACCCTAGACCCTAGACCCCTAAATCCCTAAACCATCAGTTTTGCCAAATTCACACATTACCTTTTCCAAGGTTCATATTTGACAGGATTTCTTCCATCAAGTGTTTTTGGCAATGACGGGCGTAGGAGGGCGACTCAATCTAAATCATGTCCTCAGGCAACTTCTACAGCACACCCTTCAGCTCCTTCTGAGTATTTGTTCGGCCCCTATTTTAATCCCCATATAATCCTTATATAGTTCCTATATAACCCCTATATGGTATATTCCCTCATT
>CAJNIZ010043730.1:6837-19923 GCA_905231905.1 Symbiodinium pilosum
GCCCCCCCCCCAAATTAAACAAGTGCTCGGATTAGGGCTTAGGGTTTAGGATTTAGGGTTTAAGATGTAGGGCTTGGGATTTAAAATTTAGGGCTTAGGGTCTCATGGCTTGAGACTATAGGGGCCCGTATTCTCACAGGGTGTCGGGGCACGTTTGTCGTGACTTGTGGCATGAGGATGATTAGAGAAAGCACCCCAAATCCCTCAATACTCAGCCCTATAAGTCCTACATCCTAAACCCTAAGTCCTAAACCCTAAATCCTAAATCCTAAACCCTGATCCCTAAATCCTGAACGCTCACCCAAATCCTAAAAATCCTAAGCCTTACACCGCGAGGATGGTTGGGGGATGCACTGTCGGCTTTCGGATACAGAGTCGGTATCAATATTTTGGTTGCCTCAAGTTTTATCCACAAACTCATAATGACCAGGACCCTCCTTGTGTCCTTAAGAAGGGGTATATGCTCCCTGATAGTATTTAGGGTATTGAGAGCGTTAATGGAGGGTCTAGGAAGAGAAGATTGGCAAGTCCAGTCCCCAAAACCTTAAACCCTAAACCCTAAACCCAAAAAGGACTCCGCAGCTGTGCACGAGCCCATATGTCATCTTAAGCACTGCTACCTGACCCTATGACACCAAGCGCAGGAGTTGTTTCCTTTGGGTTTAAGGTTTAGGGACTTTGGACCGTGCCGGGTACACGCTATCATGCGTACCTGCCCGTCCCGGAATATACAAAAAATTGTGGTTGCCCAATGCAAGGAACGCTAAACAATATGCTATCGCAAGCCCAAGAGCTGCGAACCTTTAAGCACAAGGACCCCAACAAACCCGAAATCCTCAAGCCTGAACCCTAAACCTTCAACCAATTTACAACCTGGATCCTATAGCGCATTGACCTGCTGGCACATCAGTGCCTTCAGAACCAAGAATACAAAACGGCTTAGGATTTACGGAGCCAGAACCTAAACCCCAAAAATATGTAAAATAATAGCCCTAAACCACCAAAAACGGCCTAAAAGGCAATTATTTTATATACTTTTGGTGTCCAGGTATCATTCAGAGCCTCCTGATGCCCCCAAATCCCTCCACTCTGAAAGCTGAAGCACTGATGCCTTAGGGTTTAGGGTTTAGGGTTGATGAGAGCTTCTCAACATCCGCGCTTTATATGGGGTTTTTCGGAAATTAGAGGAGCCCTTTTCGGAGTCCCCACTATAGCGTACTATTTTGGAGTCCATATTGGGGGGTCTCCCAAGTCAAGTCATAGGTAAGCTACCGTGTAGTCCCTAAACCCCAAATTGTCCTCGACATAACCCCTGCATATTCCTTACATATTTCTTGGCCCCCCCCCCGCTTTTGAGAAACCCGCACATGAGAAGATCTTTAGGATATTCTGGAAGCCTCCGGGAGGCCCTACGAAGCTCTTACTTCTGATTATGGGAGGCGGGTCAGGGTTTGGGCGGTTATGGGTTCCCTGTTTATGAGGCCCCTTCGGTTCCTTGACTAAAGCTTGAGGCCCCAATGACATCCGGTTGATATTGTAAAGGTTTTCCTTGGGAACAGGAATAGTAATCACCTTCTAGGTGAATCACCCCTACACCCTGAACCCTGATACCCATGCCGGCCCTTAGGTAAGCCTGGAAAGCGACGCCAAGTTTCACCGCCCGCCTTGCAGGTGTTGGCATGTGAGGGTCCACATGTCGCAAACACGGTACTGCTATTTCTGCATGCTGCTGCCACTGCCACTGCTACTACCACTACTACTACTACTACTACTACTACTACTATGCGCCCTATCTAAGAGGAGCCCGAGTATCAGGCTCCCCCAAAAAAAGTCCCCTCAACCTGGCATTACTTGCGTGGATCCCCCACTCAGTAATACGGACTATAAGGGATCATGGCAATTCTATTAGGATCCTATATTGTCCTATGATACCACTATAAGAGGGTGTGGGGGGTTCTCCTACGGCATTACATTCAAGGCAACCATTTGTACTTAGACCCTCCCAACTGCCAATCACAATTGCCTCTAAGCCCCAAGGTCCTGGTTGTTTGGCTATTGTTATAGGTACTGGGGAGATCTAGATATCCCGTGAAATTGAAGACAAGGCCCATGTTGATAGATACAACTTTTGCAAGGGCGTTCGCTGATATTCATAGCTGAAACTCTTGCTGGCTGAGCTTTAACCCTAAGCCCCAAACCCTTCAGACCTCGTATGTGAAACTAAGCACTGTGAAGGCTTTGGGCTCCTGGGCTCCGGGACGTTGGGGTTTAGGGTTGAAGGTTTTAGGGCTGAGGGTATACTGTTTTGACTCTATGTGAACCATGCAGTTCATGCATGTCTAGCGCTACTGCTGCATGTTAGATACCCGGGCCACTCATCACGCTGCACATGATTTTAGAAATTGATTGGAACATGTACTTTCAGGAAAAGACGCATCTGCATGTTATTCTCATTGGAAAGCAGAAAAGAAATAATGTGACCCTCTCATTCGACCCACAGGCCCTGTCCAATCACAAAGTATAGCTTGAACTACATTGAGAACCTTGGTATTGGTTCAGTATCTTCCTTCTTCGTTGACGAATTGCTTTGGATATCTTTCTTCTTCATTGCCCTAAGTGCCTTGGATGTCATCCTCGTTGCCCTAAACCCTAAACCCTAAACCCTAAACCGCGTGGCTCAAACCCGGCTCTCAAAACCGCAATCCCTAAACCCAGACTTCCGAGTCCGAAGCCCTAAGCCTGAACTTCGAACATTCCAACCTGAACCGTAAAAGTATGTAGAATCATGGCCTTTTGGGTTATTGTTTGGGGTTTTGGGGCTATTGTTTTACCTACTTTTGGGGTCCAGGTAAACCCCAGGTGCTAAACCCAGACTTCTAAACCCCCAAGCCGTAAACCCCGATTTACTTTGTTCTAAGCCCCCAAACCCTAAACCAAACTTCGAAACCCAAAGCCCTAAATACAAATTCTAAGAGTCCCTAACCCGTTCGCAGAATTAGTCGTCCCACAGTGGACACTAAGATTCACATTCAAAGGGACAGAGAGGCTATGTAGGGTTTAGGGTTATAGGCCCCCTTAAGTAGATAGAATATGGCTTTGGAAATATTATAATAAGATCCCCATATACCCCATATTCTATCTACTTAAGGGGGACTATAAACATTAAGGGTTTAGAGTTCAGGAGTGCAACTAAAAGACCTGCATTGCCCTAAGTACCCTATAGCCTTGGATATAACTTAGGATGGTATACTAAGGTCGTGGAGAATTTAGGGCCCTAAGGGTCCCAGTACCCAATAATGAGGTCCCTTTAGAGGGATAAATAGGGATATATGTATGTATAGGGTTTAGGGTTTAGGGTCCTGAGGGTCCAAGTGCCCAACAATCATATACTTGCCCAAAACCTGTACTAGAACTACTATCACCCGAAACCCAAGTATCTAATTATTGAGTCATGGAGCCTTAGGGATACTAAGGTCATGGAGAATTTTTTAACACAAAAGGAGAGCTCATCCCCTGCAAAGATCGGGGGCCCAAGTTTAGACCATGCAAGTACCTGGACCCTTTGGGAGAACTAGACGCCGTTGCTGATATGAGTGATATCCTTAATGCCCACAGATGCGCTTGCAAAGGAGAGCAACTAGTCAGAAAACAACCTGCAGGCAGGCTAGTACTCAGACGGAAAGCTGTCAAGATCAGGTTTAGGGATTTGGGTTTAAGGTTAGAGGGTGGAGAGCGGACCTTTTCTCTCTCCCTCTCTCTCTCTCTCTCTCTCTCTCTCTCTCTCTCTCAAAGAGCCAACCAACTCTCTATATCACCCTAAACCCTAAACCCGAGCACATGTAAATATATATATATATACATATGTATGTAAAGATACCCCCTTTTCATATTCAGAGAGTGAGGAGTTGTCAGAGCCTGCGAGCGTTGTCGCTTCTTGCGTAGCTGCTCAGGATTCGTGGTATTGACCTCGCTGTGAGGATCCCACAGGGTTTAGGGTTTCGCCGAGGTACCTACATAGATAGGCGTACAGAAGGATACATAAGGATGCCTGAGGATATACAGGGGTATATAAGCATGTATTGCGGAGTGGAAATGGGATGTACGATCATATGGAAAGTTCGGGAGTTGTCAAAATTGTGGTCCGATTTTGGATACCCCGTATATTCCAGGCTGCATTATGATGATGGGAAGCTGCACTTAACAAACCGTTTGGGATATACTTGGGACCTGATGTGCTTCTCACATGGCTATTTTAAGCCCTAAGCACCTACGTTTTAGGTACGTGGATCCCTTTGGCATTGAACATGATGGCCAACGACTAAGTCCTGAGGGGTAGGCGCAGGCTTCCTCCCCAAAATCAACCAACACAAGCTTCATATCCTACTTGCTAATTCTAAACCCTAACCCTAACCCTAGACCCTAAACGAACACGGTTTCGGGCTTAAGGTTTGGGGTTTAGGCTGGAACACATCGTGATTGAGCATCATCTGAACTTGTCTTCAAAGCCTTCATCAAAAAGAAATCCACAGGGATCAGAGGAAGGCTCTATACAGTTTAGGGCTTTGGATTTAGGATTTCCGTCAGGATCTGGCAATTCCCAGAAAGTCCAATATCGCTTCATTTAGGAATATGCCTTAAATCATATTAGGGACCCCTATTATAATTCAAGGTATATTCCCTAATTACAGGATACTGGACTTTTTGGGTTCTATAGGTCGGAGATTCTGAGCATTGCGAGTCCAGTGAACCTCCACCAAGTTGGCTTAGGGCTTAGGGTACCTGAACGCAACTAAGTCAACGTGACACATGAAGAAGGTGGTTTAGGGTTTAGGGTTGCCCTAACCCTAAACCCTAAGCCCTAAACCCTATACCCTAAACCCTAAAACCAAAGTTATGGGCCCCCGTTTGGTTCATAGAACATATTACGGCACCACCTAATATTTAGGGATACCGCGATGGGACCTTAATTTTTTGGGAGCTACCCAAGTGTTACTAGGTTTTCCAGGTCTTGGGAGCCCCAAAAACTGCATCTGTCAGTGACCCTCAAGCACCACCCTAACCCTAAACCCCAGACCCCAAACCCTTAACCAAAGAAAAAACAACACCATAAATCGCCCCAAACCCCACGGCGTGTCAACTGATTCTCGATTTGAAGGACAACTGTTGGACCTCTTACATGGGTTTAGGGATCTGTTTAGGGTTTAGGTTTTAGGGATCTGGGGCTTAATCGAGAATCAAGTGGAACACAACGTGGAAAATGAAATGGAAGCTAGGATCATATAGGGGTAAATTGGGTTTAACCCTAAACCCTAAACCGTGTAGGGTCTAAGGGTTTAGCGCCGCATGCGCTCGGAATGTCTGGTGTTTTCGGTGATGCACCTCCTAAAGTAACTACATTCAACAACTGGAATAGCTGTACTGACAAATCTCAAACCTATAATCTATAGGACTTGTAACTAGACCTGTCTCCATTATATACTTACCCTAGGGCTCCATGTAGGTACTATTTATAGGGTTTAGCGCCCAATGCAGGTATTATTTCTAGACTTAGAGCCCCAGGGTTACTTAAAGCCCAATGGATGGGCCCCACATTGGACTGCAGAGTCGGAAATAAACCTCCAGGTTGTCCCTAAATTTTCAAAAGCTTAGGGTTTAGGGGTTCAGGGGGTCTAGGGTTTCCGGATCGACATGCCTTTGCAAAACCTCGTGATCCTTGCAATCCACTGCTCCATTCCCTGCAACTCCGCATCCTCCTCCCAGCCTCAGCACCCAGATGGTCCAAGACATCTTAGGGTTTATGGTTTAGGGTTTGTGGTTTAATCTTTCTGGGTCTAAGTGGGGAAAAAGGGAACATATTCCGTATATAGTATATTCCTCATTCCCTACTGAGCCCCAGTAAGTTACCTGGTTTAAGCCCTGACCTCTAAACCCTAAAGGTATATTCCCTACTAAAAGGATGATGGGCTTTCTGGGTAAACCATAGCCTCCCTGCGCATGTTATGTGCCGAAACGGGTTTAGGATGAGGGGTTTATGGTTTAGGGATTTTACGGTTTAGGGGCTTAGGCTTGAGGATTTAGGGTGCTCGGTTTTAGGGTTTAGGGTGCCCCTACCCCTACCATACCTTGACTTTCGGCAGAGCGGCACGTACTGACAACAAACTTTGGCACAAACCCTGCACCCTAAACCCCTAAACCCTGAACCACATGAGACTTGCCACCTTGCTTCAGACTACGTTTATGGCGGCCAAGATGCGTCCGCAATGGATGGTGCAACTTTGGCCTCAGAAAAGGTTTTAGGGTTTTAGGGTTTAGGGGTTTAGGGCTTAGGGGTTTAGGGTTTTAGGGGTTTGGGGGTTTAGGGTTTGGGGGTTTAGGGGTTTAGGGGTTTCGGGTTCCGGGTAAGCTCTATCTAAAGTAGTCTATGTACCCAGAAATCAGAAGAGTGGGGAGCCAAGTTGAAATCACAACAAATGAAAAAGACTCATGAAATGTGAAATGGCGAGCCAGGTTTATAAAAGAGTTACTATATTTACAGATAATCCTCAACCCTAGACCAGGCTCATGAAGTGTGTAATGGCGAGGGAAGTGTGAAATGGCGAGGCAGGTTTATGTAAGGGTTGTGCATTTACGGTTCATCCGTAACCCTATACGAACCCGAAATCCTATGAAGGAGCCGGAATGATTAGGATAGGATGGGCGGAGACATTGTGCTACAGCTACCCGAGGATTCTGGAAGAATCCTACGATAATGTACTAGTTCTTCTCAGAAAGCCCAATATCTCTTGATTAGGGAATAAAGGGTTTAGGGCACCCCTAAACCCTAAACCCTAAACCCTCATAAGCTGTAGAGATTAGGGTTCAGGGTTAGGACCAAGATCTTGTCTTTCCTGAATATGCCTCAAAGCATAGTATGGATCCCTAATATCATATAGGGTACATCCCCTGAATAAGGCATATGGGTCTTTCTGGGTCATTCAGGCTCCTACATGATACAACATATGGTTTCTGTCGTAGGAACATCCCTTATGGTGTGGGTAGGTATGTTCTATATGGGTACTTAGGAATGTTTGGGCAATTAATTATCCAGGCGGTACATTCCCTAACTAAGGGATATGGGGCTTCAAAAGAAGCTTTGACAACACATTGGACTTCCATAGGGCTCCAAATCATTCCATAATACCTGCAGTGGGCCCTGAAGTCTGTAGGTTTAAGTCTGTAGGTTTTAGTTGGGCTATTTTGATCCTCAACCCTAAACCCCTAACCTCTCCTCTTGAGCAGCAAGGGCTACAATCCTCCAAGGCTGCGTGCTTGGACTTTGAACCCTCAATAACTTTTCTGGGCGATGCACTGTTAGCGTGTAGGGTTTGTGGTTTCGGGGTTTAGGGTTTAGGGTTTTTGGGGTGAATGGACATGAATAGAGGGCCGTTTAGGGTCCCAGACTCCTTCAGAAGCTGAACAGTCTTTGTATACATGGACCCTCAACTCGAAACCGATAATCGTCACCACCCGAACCCCAGTTCCCCTTCAACCACGCACACTCTGCAGCTAGTTGTCCGTATCCACACTGCAATAATCCTGCCCCATGCTAAGTGCAAATTAAACGGTTACTTTGTACTATCAGCAATCCCATCCACAAATAACTCCTTAATAACAAATGCTCCAAGCAGAGGCCTAACAACCGAACAGACGACTTTTCAAAAGAATGCTACTTCTCAAATGAACTATTAGAGGTATATGAACAATGGATTGCTTAAGTGCCTCAACTTGATTTTTGCAGGAAGTCTGGATACTCCAGGCGTCTAAACCCTGAACCTGAAACCCTAATGTGTATCATTAGGGGAAGCGATTTCTCAAAAAACTAGAATGGAAGTCAGCCCCCAAGCAGCTTCCCAAACCCTACACCGTGGACTTTTTTGTTGGCCAAACTTGCGGGTTTAGGCGAACACCCTAAACCCTAAGCCCAGACCCTCTTATAAACCCTAAACCCAGATGTTACGCTCCCTGAAGACCAGAGATCCAAGAGTCAAGTGCAGCCCGGCTGTTAGGGGTTTAGAGTTAGGGACGTTGAGAGTTCCAGGTTAACTCTAAACCCTAAACCACAAAAACAAAAAGAAAAACTTAAACCCTAAACCGTTCAGGAGCTTGGGGTTTGGGACTTAGAGCTTACAGGCTATAGGGTAGGCAACGACACTCGAACTGAGAGTTCTTCAGGGTTTTGGGTTTTGGGGTTGAAGGTTAAGGGGTTTAGGGCAATGGGGACCCCTTATACACCCCAATAGACAATAATCAATAGGTAGCCCCAAAAAGGGACCCTCCGACTTTTAAATATGTCCAATTGGACCCCCTGTGAACAAATACTGGTTCGATTTCACTTTCGATTCCTCTGTTCCATTTGATTCTCCATTAACCCTTAAAGCCAGCTCCCTAAACCCTGAACAGTTAATCTCAAGCCCTAAACCCTAGATCCTGCACCCGAAAACCTTGACACGAAAGCCCTTCATTCTCAACCCTAAGCCCGAAAGACCTTGAACCGTAACATAGCACCAAGGTCTGCACACCTTGAGGCGTCGCCATGTAGGTTTTGGCCTTCAAAGCTCTGAACCCTCCCAGGACTCCCAACAGGAACTCCTAGTTTATCGACACCCCCATTTAGGGCTGGGACTTGGAGTCTACGGCTTTGGAGGCTCGGGCTCCAGATACTGCCAACTACCCTGGAAAGCGATATGTAGGTCCTATTTGGGGGTATTTGGGCTCTATAGAGGGTGCTTTGGGGGTCTAGGTCTTCCAAAGCCCTGAGGATCCAAGGACCCAAATAATAGGGTTTTAGGGCCCAAATACCATGAATGTTATAATATTTGGGCCCTAAAACCCAATTATTTGGGTCCTTGGACCCTTAGGGAAGAGGTCCAGGAACTTACATGATGAATATGGGGTTTCGGTTGAGGCTTCGGGTCTGAGGCTTAGAAATTTGGACTTAGGCCTCGAGCCCTTCCAAAAGGGTCGAAAGCCCGAATCCTAAACCCCAAACCCTAAGCCCTAAACCCCAAACAATGCATATGGGAGCCGCTTTGGGCTGAAGGTTTTGCAAGTACTTAAGCTTGGTTGGACTTTGGAACCGTTTGAAAAATATTAGTATATAGGGTCCTTATGAAACCCAGTAGGGAAAATATTCAAGTATCCCAAAGGACAACCCAGTAAGAGTACGTGAAATATCCTGAAAGGATTCCAGTAGCCTGAGCCGTGGGCTGAGTTTAGGGTTTAGGTTTTAGGTTTTAGGGTTTAGGTTTTAGGTTTTAGGGTTTGGTTTTAGGGTTTGGGGTTTAGGGTTTGGGGTTTAGGGTTTAGGTTTTAGGGACCTTCGCAAGCCTAAGCGTGCCTGCAACAGTTTCGAGACTTGCAAATGACGCGCTAGTTGCGCAGGATAACGAGAAAAGGAATACCCCCTCCAATCACATGAGGGATCTCAACCGTTTACTGTAGGGTTGCATTCCTACGTCTACTCTAGGGTTGCATTCCTACGTTCCTCAATTAAAAGGTTGCTTAGCAACTCTACAGATACATATATGAAGCGCATGAGGAGATTAAAGAAGCATCTCTTTCAGAAACTGCTATACAGGGCATGCGACAAGCAGAAACCCTTTTTACTTCCAGCCTGGTCCTTCTTTAAACCCCAACAGCCTCAACATATCTCTGACGGTGTGCAATACTGGCCCCAACAGGGGCTGTCATCCTGACAAGTTTCCATCTGGTTTAGGGTTTAGGGTATGGACACCTTCTTCCCGGTGATTAACCAATGCGGTGCAGATCAACCCTTCTTGTCGTGAGGCCTGGGCTCTGGATCACGAAAGACCACGAATGCGGCCTTCCTTCGGCGCCTCCGAGCGGAGAGGGAGCCTGCGAAGCAACTTCCGACCACACACCTCTGCTGCGCGTGTTGACACTCCAGAAAGTCCAATATCCTTTAATTAGGGAATATACCTTAAATTCTAATAGGGATCACGAATAGGATTTACGGTATATTCCCTAATTAAGGGATATTGGACTTTCTGGGCACCCCTTCATCCCGGTTGCACCACTCCGCGGGGGCAAGGATAGTCGGACTCCAAGCGTCCTGGAAAATCGAGACTGCACTTCGTTCGCCTTGTCTGATGCGCCTTGTGGACGTGGTAGCCCGTCTGGACGGACAGGGGGGGAGTGGATACAATCATCCCTTAACAATTCCCTAATAAGCTATCTATCTTGCTTTCCCACTTCCCGTCAAGCACCCTTCGATGCCGATCTTAAGGGTTCGGATGAATGGAGAACCACCGTGGTCAATATCACTTGGGTCGAGTCGACCTAAACCCTGCGAGCTCTAACCCAGTAGGTAAGACCTTTAGCATCCAAGGTAAACATGAGTGAAAACATCTCCAAGCATGCGCCTGGAACAGCCCAAAGTTCCAGACGTAGTTCCCATTTTCTTTTCCATTACCCCTATATACTCCCCCCCAATATACTATATTAGTGTCCATTATCTTTTCCATTATCCCTATATAATCCTATATACCCGTATACAGCAGCCATACAGACGGTCCAGATTCTAGAGCTCTACGCGTGAATCCTGATGTACTCCTGTAATCCAATGCTATACCCCTTTAGCCCTTGTGCACTCCTTCTGAGGAATGGAATTCTCATAGCAACCCCGAAATATACACAAAGGGAAGACCCCCATTATCTTCCAATACCATTCAACCCTACACCCAGAATTTTGAATCTTCGAAAGAAAACTTGAAAAGCCCTTCGCTAGCGGTGCCCCTAGACAAAACCCTACTTGGAGGCCGCCCATGGGCAAAGCTAGTAACCAATTGTGACTGGGCGTTCTAGCCCGACTCATACGCCCCTAGAACCTAAACCCTAAACCCTAGACCCTAGACCCTAAACCCTAAACCCTAGCCCAAACATTGGGTTGTAACCGCTGCCCAAAGATTCGGCTGTACTAAGTCCCATGAACAACCAAGCTCAAACCCCAACACCCCAACCTTAAACCTCAAGCTATGGGTTTAGGGTTTAGGGTTTAGGGTATATACACCCCCATGCATCTATCTACCTATCTGTTTATCCATCTGTCTATCTACCTACCTACCTACCTACCTACATACATACATACATACATACATACATACATACCCTCATATGTGTATATATGTATATGTTTATATACACGTGTAATAAGCTTTTGCATACATAAAAACCTACTGCATATCCCTATACCCCTCTGAAAAAACAACCCCAAAAGGCTAAACCGATTTCAGGTTCGGAGATCTCATCTATCTATCTATATATATATATACATATATACATATACCTATATATGTGTATATATATATATATATATATTTATCATTATGGCCCGCCATTACCGCTATCATTGTTACTATTCCCCTACCCCTGTGTAACATGGCCCCAAAGGCTAAACCTATTCCAGGTTCGAAGATCTGAGAGGCCCCGCGGATTTTCGCACACCTCCATGCGCCTGGCCGCAGGTTTTGGGGGGTTTGGTGGGTCTAGGATTTAGGGTTTCAGATGCAAAGTAAGGGGTTTAGGGTTTAAGGTCTGGGGGGGGTTTAAGGCTTAGGATTTAGGGTTTAAGGTTGAGGGTTTAAGGTTCAGTGTCCAGGCTTTCGGGTTTAGGTCGCCGCTTCGGGGGTTAAGCTGCAGGATGTTTGGAACTTAGGCTCAGGAGTTCCCTAAACCCTAAACCTCTTTTCAAAAATGTTGCAGTTTTTACAGAGATTGACAGTGTAGCTGCGGATTAAGATCTTGAGCTCTGGCTTTCTAGGGCGGTGTAGGGTTTGGGGTTATAGGGCTCCCACTTACTTTAAGGGTTGCGTAGTTGGACCCATGGGTTTGGGGATCCAGTTAGGGAAATTGTGGGAGGTTTAGGGTTTAGGTCTCTTTAAAGTGTGGCTGCGGCAATTAGATAACCCAGTGAAGGATTATTAGACATGATAAGACGACGATGGTAGTCCCTTGACAGATTGCCTAGTCGTTACTTGGAGAAACTCCCTTCCCAATCAACAGCTGTATGAAAAGCACGGGTTCCGTTGTTTAGTTTCTCTGTCCTGGTCCTTAAGCCGTGGATACTAAACCCCTTAGGTAGCTATACAGGATTCCTTTTCGGCCCCGAGTATATACAGGTATGTATGTGTCCGTACATACATATTTGTTTACACACACATAATTACCTGGAAGACTCCCACTTGCCTATCAAGAAAGAAAACGACGAGGCCCTGAGGAGAAACATATGTGGACGTTTTGTTTAACCCCCTTTGTAACATATATGAGCATCGTTTAAACTCCTAATATCCCCCTGTATAACCCCTAAAATGTTCCCTTAGCTAATCCCCCATAGAACCCTCGTCATGTAGCTCATATAGCTTACATATTCCACCCCTAAACCCTAATTGTAGCTTATATATTCCACCAACCATAAACGTGCTGGCGCAGCAGATGTCAGCTCTTCACCGCAGACCCCAACCCCTCGACTAGGGTAGGCTTTGGGGTTTTTAAGGGTTTAGGGTTTAGGGTTTTAGGGTTTAGGGTTTAGGGCTTAAGCAAAAAAAAAAAGGTATTTCTCGTGGCTTCATAGGAATTGTACAAGAATAAGGGTAATAGAAGATAGGAAACACTTTCAAACCTAACCGCGTAGATCCTAGATCCCAAACGCTAAACCCTAAAGCCAAACACTAAACCTTACAATCAACCCCTTTCGGCATCTCCCAGGATGTTTCCAAAGTAACTGGTAAGCACTGTCCCGCACGGATGCTTTTCGAGCCTGAGGGTTTAGGGGAAAGGTTTCGGGCTTAGCGCTTCGATTTTAGAGCGTATATGAGCTATAATCTAAACTGAATGTATGTATCCCCCCTAGACTGTGGCACAATTATGCTCAGTTGCTTGGATGTGCTGAACATTCCTCAGCTGCTGCTGGACTCTGCTGCTGTCACCACCACAACCACCCCAGGTGACCACAGATCCATTGTCCAGAATGGCCGCAAAAGCAGAGTGAGTGGCCTGGATGTGCTGAACATTCCTCAGCTGCTCCTGGAC
>CAJNIZ010043730.1:20023-33280 GCA_905231905.1 Symbiodinium pilosum
CTTGGACTAGTCTTGTTGCGCCTATCTATTGGTCTCGTGCCAGCCGCTGAAAACCCTCAAGGTTTCGCGTTTAGGCTTTCGTGCTTTCTCCGCCTCTGGGTCGGCGGACTGAGCCGGAGGCTCTTAAGTGTAAGGGCTATATGTGTGCAGTTTACAGTCGCAACACAAACAATGCTAAATAAAGGAATCTATTCCAAATGAAGTTGCCAGTGGCTGTCAAAATCCCTTTGGCCAGTCCCTGTCTGATTCGCGAAGTCCATGACACACCTCATAGCATCCTGCTGACTCCGGCAGCCCTGTTGGCACAACCACTTTAGGAGCCTGAGCCATCAGAAGAAGCTCCTTGTGAAACATGCATACTCACTCATTATTCAGGGTTGTATACTCCCCAAACCCTGAATCCTAAACCCTCATACCTATCTCTGTATATATATACACACATGCGCATACATTCTTAAATTTTATACATATGGTCACCCCCTCCCAAGCCCTACCTTTTGGGCTAAACACTGCTTGAGTAGTGGGGGGGGATGGGACAGATCCCCAGTATTACTATGAACATTGGTAATAGCACTATTGTTATTAGTACTCTTCGTATCTATAGGATCATGATTGGTTGTATTAATACCGAGATCAATATTAATATGAGAACTGATAGTTACTTACTTTGGCTCGCATGATTGGGGCTGTTCTACTTGGACGTTCAGGGGCGTTATAACCCAGGTGTACGCAGACCCCCAAAACAAAAAGACCTAGAAAATAGATCCCCTAGAACCATAGGGGAAAGTATATAAGGATTATATATGGGTTATACTGGGTCTATATAGGGGATCTAATTTCTAGATCCTCCCAGGGGTCTGGGTAACCCCAAACTCTAAACCCTAAACCCTAAGCCCTAAACCCTAAACCCAGCTATTGTCACCTCTGAGGGCTTTTGACTGGTTTTTTACACTGGCAAAATTGCCACATAGTTTAGGGTTTAGGGTTTAGGGTGAATCTCCGAGTAGGCCCCTAAACCCTAAAGCCCTACAACCCCAAGCCCTGAACCCTAAGCCCTAAACCTCATGAGTAGGCTTTAGGGTCATTGGTTTAAAAATCTGGGCTTGGGACTTGTAGGGGTTGGGCTTGACCCCGTGTAGGGGCCTGGGACTCAGGGTTTGGGGATTTGGGGCTTACCTGAACCCTTGGGGCTTACCTGAACCTTAACCTTAAAGGCATTCAGCATCATGGCCTTTTGGGGCATTTTTTAGGCACCTGAAACCTAAAAGTATGCAGACTTACAGCCATTTGCGCTATGTTTTGGGGTTTGGGGCCTATTATCCTAAACCCTGAACCCTAAACCCTGTTATCTTAAATAATTTGGGGGTCCAGATAGGGTAAATCACGCCAGGGTGGCCCCTGCGGACGAGCCATACCGCGAAACAGCTCGCTGCTGTCAGACGTTTGCTACGCATTCGTCTATATTCCCCCTTAAGTAGATAGAATCTAGGGCTTAGGGTTTAGGGTTCTAGTCCCCCTGAAGTAGATAGAATATGGGGTATATGGGGGATCTTATTATAACATACCCAAAGCCATATTCTATCTACTTTAGGGGGACCATATGCAGAGAAGGCAATGTGCTCTATGTAGGGCTTGAACAGTTGAAATGGAGTTTGGGGTATATTATACAGTAAGTATTTCGTAATTGTTAGGTAATGGTAAATCCTACAACTTCTACACTGCACGGGTCCAAACGCTCGGTTCAGAATGTCAGCACTTCTAACCAGCCTGAAGGCGATCTGTGTTAAGCCCATAACCCTAAGCGCACCCCTGCTTTGCGTTCACAAAGAAACTTCATGACTTCCGGACCTACCAATGACCTTCTGGTGCTGGAGCAAAAAGTGCACACTCATAGCGTCACTGGCGCTCAAGTGCCAGCGGAAAGAAGCATCTACGTGACATGCTAGGAATAGACATATATATATATATAGGTAATACATGGTCATACTGCTGATGGTCATAATCCTGCGTCATCCTACATGTTTACCTAATCACTGGGAATGATGGCAAGTACTGTAGTATGCCTGAGGGCATGGAGGATCTTGTCCATGTAAACCCTAAACCCTAAACCCCAAACCCTGCACCCCAAACCCCAAACCCTGAACCCCAAACCATAAACCTTAAACCCTAAATCCATCCAGCTCCCACTTGAGTAGCGTTTTTTTTGGTGGTTGAACCCAGTCAGATTATTAAGGGTTTAGGGTTTAGGGTTCAGGTGGGTAAACCCAGTAAGATTAAATTCCTCATATAAAATACTATACCCCAAAGGGAGGATATAATCTTACTCTATATTGGGTACCATAGTATCCCCAAATTAAAATACTACTCACTTAAGTCAAGGGTTGCAGACTTGGACCTGTGGTTTGGGAATCCTGTTTAGGAAGCTGAGGGAGATTTAGGGTTTAGGGGGTTGGTTAATATAAGAGTTATACTGGGGCCATATTGGGAAAACCATCCCATACCCCAAACCTCCCCTAACCCGGAACCCTCAACCGGGTGGAACCTTAGGGGTTCAACCCCGGGGGGCTACGGCTAACAGCCTCTTCTTCACGCGGGGCCGAAGTCCAGGAATTAGGGTTAAGGATTTAGGGACAAGCCGCGAGTCATGTCACGCCCTGTTGATGGAGGGAATCTTGCGCCACTTAGGGCACTTATAGTCCCCCTTAAGTAGATAGAATATGGCTTTGGGTATACTATAATAAGATCCCCATAAAGCCCATATTCTATCTACCCAAGGGGGGACTATAACCCTAAACCTGAAATGGTAGTTTCCATTTTCTTTTCCATTATCCCTATATAGCCAATATAACCCCAATATTCTATCTACTTAGAGGGACTATAAACCACAGTCATTCCTTGGGCTTTGGGGAAGGCAAAATTGTGCAAGGTTTCTCTTTCAACAAGTTGTTGAGGGATTTTTTTAGAGTTTAGGGTTTAGGGTTTAGGGTTTAGGGACTGAACCTCGAACTGTAAGCCCCAAAAGCCTGAAGATCTTTCTGGGAAGAAACCACCCCCCCAGAGCTTCAAACAACTCTTAAGGAGTTCACCTCAACAAGATTACACGGCAAAAGCCTTGACGTAGTCTCAAGTATGTTCCACGTTTAGGGTACGGGGCTTGCAAGTGAAACCCCAAACCCTAAACCCTAAACCCCAAATTTCTGCAGCTTGGTAGTCTCAAGCCTTATAACTGGCTCGGGATCACCCACTAAGCTGCTGCTTAGGGTTTATAAGGTTCAGGGTTCGTAGGGATTAGGGTTTATAAGGTTCAGGGTTCGTAGGGAATAAGGGCATTATTCCCTTACTAAGCACCAGTAAGTAACCGCCATAAACCCTAAACCCTAAACCCTACACCCTAAACCGAAATAAACTACTGCTGCAGCAGGTGGCATTTTCTCTGTGACGGTTGGGGTGCTAGGTCTGGTGCAAGGACATCCTACCCTAAGGGTCCAAGGACCCAAATGATGGGGTTTAGGGTTTTGGGTTTCAGGGTTAGGGTTGAAGTTAGGGTAGCCCTAGGGGTCCAAGGGGCTTTAGGGTCCAAATACCATTGATATGATGGTATTTGGGCCCTGAGGCTCTATTATTTGGCACCTTGGACCTCTTAGGGCTAGACTTGGGCGTTTCTGTTTAGGGTTTGTGCTTATGTAGGGTTCAAGTTTGTAAAAGGACAGCACGCCAATTCGTTTCGAGCTCCGCGCTGCAAACGATGGGATGGTTCACGGAGGACATCCTAAACCACGGGAGGAGTCCCAGCTATCTTCATGATTCGCTCCTGTTTCCTAGACCACCTAAAAATCTGAAACCTCCGAAGAATGCACTACGTACTGTTGATGGCTGAAAACCTGGACCACCCCAATTCTCGGGATTTTGAGGATTACAATACTTTGAGGGCCCTTGGTGGTGCAAGATTGCCTCAATCCACAGTAGTTTCCCAACTATAAAAAGGAGGTATTTCTTCTCTTTTTTGGGGGTCGATTTTTGGTTCCATAATGCCTCAACCTTCAACCCAATACCCTAAGCTCTCAGAGGGTCTGGGTTTACTCAACCAACTCTACCAGCAGGTAAGTAGCGTGCCTTTGGTGGTTGAACCAAATAAGGCTATATTCCTTATATGGAAGACTATACGCAAAAGGAGGATGTCATCTCACTCTATATTGGGTACCATATATCTCCAAACAAACTCAGGTAGAATTTTGGGAGGAGCAGCCACCCATGGCACACTAAGCTGCGATTTCTTCCATCGCCTGGACTAGGGCCCCAAGATTACACAAACATATAGTCCCCCTTAAGTAGATAGAATATGGACTTGAAGCATATTATACTAAGATCCACATATACCCCATATTCCCGAATTCCTACTTAAGAGTTTCCATGAACTCAAGGAAATCCCTAAGAGCAAACCTAGCCTAGACCACTAAACCCTAAACGCTTCAGATACGGGGGGTCCCATACTAGGAGACCTTCGGCCCTGAAGCCCTGAACCCTAAACACTTCATATATCATGTATGGGAGCCCATAGAAGGAGACATTAATGGACGTAGACTGTCCTTGGGAGGTTTTGAGGAGACCCCCATTTCGGATTCCTAAAGTTTACGGGAAGCTGAGAAGTATCCAGGCACCTAGCCCGCCCCATAAGGGTTCTAGGGACACGTAGGTTTTTAGGCCTTGAGGAGGCATATGAGAACTCCTGGTATCCCCCTTAATCATGGAGAATCACATGGAGAAGAAAATGGAAAATGAGATGGAAACTGCTATATATAGGATTATGTAGGGGATTATAGGGGTTATAGTCTAAACTCCTAGTATCCCCCTTAACAACCTGTATACTAGTCCCCTATATAATCCCCTATGTAACCCCCTTTAAGGAGTTTCGACTATGGCTCATATAAGACTTAGGATTGGAGCTGCGGAGCTGTGATTTCCCCAACTTGGTAAACCCACGCACGAGGGATACATGGGGATTTGGGGGTCTCACAAAATTAGGGGTACCTTTTTGGTGATCCCCATAATAAGGACCATAGTATTCTGGGGTCTACATTGGGGTTCCCTTACTTTGGGAAACTACCATTTCACAGGGGATCTATGGGATCAGAATACACTTAGCATCTACTCTGAGATCCTATTAACTATTAGCTATGAATCGTTATTCAGATGTTTGTTGGGGTGGTATATGATCGTTATGTACTTTGGACGCTTACGTGGGATGGGATCACTACTAACGTAGCAGTAGTTGAGCAATAATTGAAAAACCTGCTACACTTCTGGTTCATAGTCACCTGACAACCCCTCATACTGCAACACATAATACCCCACGTGGGTTTCAAGTTATTTAAGTCGCGTCAAGATTTGTGCGTACTTCAGACCTCAGAGGACAAGACTTTTGACAAACAGCTAACAAGGTACCTGCATCTCCAAAAGCAGAATGAGGGTACGCTGGGGTCCTAGTCCGCTACCGGGATACAAGAAAATTTGAAAGCCCTGTTTCGGGCTCTCGAAAACTACTCCTCGACCACGACAGTTTCGCGTGTTTTCCATACTCATCACAGAACCAGGCACAGAGTTCCAGCATGAATAGGCGCTTACTGCGAGAATGCCCTAGACCCTAAACCGTAGATGCCTCTCCGCAAACCCTAACTGCTAAAGCTTAAAGAATGTGATGAAGCTCGTCTGCAACCCCGAATGCGTGTATAGTAGTTTGCACTTTAGGGTTCAGGGTTTAGGTCGGGGCGCCCAATAATGTAGTACCCACAAAGTCCAATATCCCTTAATTAGGGAATATACCCTAAATCATCATATTAGTCATCCCTATTATATTTTAAGGTATGTTCCCTAATTAAGGGATATTGGACTTTCTGGGTAGTTCCCTGAACACTAATCTCTCACTCCGTACACGAAAGACTCAACCACCAAAATGCAGATAAGCCCTGTTCCGTTTCTGGGTTGATTTACAATGAACCTAGGGTTTAGGGTTTAGGGTTTAAAACCCTTGACTGGGAAGCCTAAACCCTAAACCACAAAACCCTAGAACAATCATCCCCCAAACCCTAAGACCCCATACCCTAAACTCATCTTGGGCTCACTTCATCACCCAAAACTACCCTACGCCCTGCACCTGACTTGCAAATCTACAGGGGGGCCGTCGTTACCTAACCCCAAAACCCTAACCCTAAACCGCTTAGGGTTTAGCGTTTCCCAGTCTTAAGGGTTTGTAGGACTTAAAACTCTTACCCGTGTATAACCAACTCTGAACTGGGTGGCCTCTCCGTGTGACACATAGAAGCCTATAAGGTCTAAGGTTAGAGCGTGGGGGTCAGGGTTGGGGGTTTAGGGGTCCACTTACCCAAATTTTCGGACTTAACTGCAGACTATGTACCATAGTCGGTGGAAGCTGCAAAAAGTAAGATTGTCCCAAGTCAGGCTTGTAGAGCTGCAGTGGTATCCGTAAGCCCTTCCTAAACCCTACCTGGATCCCCCCAGATGCCCTCCCAATAGGACTTACGTAGATCCCTATTGACGGCACTTGGTGGGTCCTGGTAGAACCCTAACCCCTCAACCTTAGGGTTTAGGTTGTAGGTTTTAGGGTTTAAGGGTTTAGATTTACCTAAGCCCTAAAAGTATGTGAAATAATGGCCTTTAGGGCTGTTATTATGGGTTTAGGGTTTGTATTTTACATGCTTTTGGGGTCCAGGTAAGGGTTTAGGGTGTAGCTGCGTTCCTTAAGCTCCTACATTAACAGCAGCCCTGGCGTAGCCCAGGGCTCATAAAGCGAGTGCGGCTCGCCCGGAGGAGTCGACCTAAGGCGTGGGGTTTAGGGTTTAGGGTTTAGGGCTTTAGGGGTTAGGGTTTAGGGTTTAGGGTTTAGGGCTTAGTGTTTAGGGTTTAGGGGTATGAGGTTTGGGCTTTGGCATCTAAGGTTCAGGGGTTAGGGTCTTTTCCATGGCGGGTACACTTGGGTTGAGGCCCCACGATATAGCAATGAGGGTCGGAGGCTTAGGGTTTGAGGTCCGAGGTTGGAAATTGTCTGCTTAATTTGCCCATTTGGGGGTTTAGGGTTTAGGGCTTAGGGTTTAGGGCTTTTCGGGTTTAGGGTACCTTTTGAGGGGGCCCCCATAACAAGGACTATAGTATATCAGGGTTTATATTGGGGTCCCCCTATTTTGGGGAACTACCGTTTGAGTATCTGCTCGCGCGAGTTGAAGGAGCTTCCAGGGACCCTTGATAACATACACGTATACATATGGTTCTGTATTCTTACTGCATTTTCACACGTATATAACCCTAAACCCTACAACTCTAAAACCCTAAACCCTAAACCCTAAAACCCTAAACCCTAAGCCCTAAAACCCAAGCCCTAAACCCTAAGACCTTGCAAAGGCGACTGTCCAAAGCTTCCGAGCCCCTCTTCCGCAGGAATGCGGCTTTCACTCTACCAGGGGCCTCAGTACACGCAAACGCATACCTTAAGGGTCCAAGGACCCAAATAATAGGGCTTTAGGGCCCAAACACCATAACATCAATGGTATTTGGACCCTAAAACCTTACTATTTGGGTCCTTGGACCCTTAGGGTAGGGTTTAGGATTCTGGGGTGCGAGGTTCAGAGTATTCGGGTCTAGGTTCCCGGGTGAAGTGTTCAACGTTCAGGGTTCAGGGCTTTCAGACTAATACTGAGGCCTAAATACTGACCAAAATTAGATGGACGTCTAGTTGAGATACCCTATCCCGGATCCCCGATACTCAAACAAGAACCTAGAACCATAACCGTCGAGTGTAACCAAACATCAGTAATCACCGACCACCAATATATCACAAACAACTCATGTTTGAGATTCTGCATACAATGTAATATGTTAAAACCGTAATGCTTAATATGAGGGGGTTGGTTTAATGTTTGAGGGAGGAGTGAGTGGATTATTCAGGCTTGTACATTATGGACCCTTCACCCTGAAGCCATAAACCCTAAAAGGTGATATAAGCAGATAGGTATAATTATGGCAGTTGTTCAAAATACATGTCCCCCAAAATGGCCATAACCCGACACCTTTAAAGCCTAATCCCTAAACCCTAAGCCTTTAAACCCTTTAAACCCTACACCCTGAACCTTTAAACCCTAAACCCTAAGCCTTTAAACCCTATACCCTGCACCCTAAACCTTTAAACCCTAAGCCCTAAGCCTTTGAAACCTTAACCCTTAAACCCCAAACCCTAAACCTTGAAACCCTAAACCTTTAAACTCTAAAGCCCTAAACCCTACACCTTCAAAACCTAATACCTGAACCCTAAGCGTTTAAACCCTGAACCCTAAACCTTTAAACCCTAACCCTAGGCCTTAATACCCTACACCCTGCACCTGGATCCTTCAAACCCTAAGCCCTAAGCCTTTGAACCCTAAACCCCTAAACCCTAAACCCCAAACCTTTAAACCCTAAACCCTAAACCTTTAAACCCTAAACCTTTAAACCCTTAACCTTTAAACCCTTAACCCCTAAACCCTTAAACCCTAAAATCCTGTAGCCCATACGGATCCTTTGCCCTAAGGACCCAAATAATAGGGTTTTAGGGCCAAATACTATAATATCAATGGTATTTGGGCCCTAAAACCCTATTATTTGGGTCCTTGGACCCTTAGGGATACGGATCCCTTGGAAACTCCCTTCCCCTAAACCCCTAAACCCTAAACCCTAAACCCTAAACCCCAAACCCTAAACCCTAAACCCTAAACCCTAAACCCCTAAACCCTAAACCCCACGACCTGGGGCGACCCACCGCAGCGAAGCAAACGGTGATTAACGTCACGAAGGCAAGCAGCCAAAAGACCTGCATTTAGGGGTTTATAGGGGCTTTTTAGGGGTTTGGGGCTTAGGGGTTTGGGGGTTTGGGGGTTTCGGGGTTTAGGGGTTTGGGGGTTTAGGGGTTTAGGGTTTTGGGTTTAGGGGTTTGAGATTAGGGCTTAGAGGCAGTCTACATAGGCTGGGATGCACTTAAGGACCTTAAGTCAAGTTACCGTGTTATGGGTAACAAGTAAATAAAAAGATCTCCTTACGTAGGGCGGTTTAAGGCTTAGGGCATCGGGCTTAAGATCCTAAAGGATTGGATGTATCTATATTCCTTGAAATATAGGGCTTCCACACTATGACTTCGAATTGCTGGGTTGCTGTTAAGGAACTTGAGTTAAGTTACAATGTTATGGATATATAGTAAATAATTGGCTTTCCTCATCTGAGTAGCTTAATGTAAGTTCCTTCACAACAACCCAGTACGGGTTTGTAGGCTTCCTAGACGTATGTGGAAATGACATAGCGCGTGTGTAGGGCTCATTTGTGGTCGGTATTCGGGGTTTGGGGGACCAGGGTCCAAACAAGAAGAAAAAGTTTGGAGCCCCTTTTGAGAGTCCTTATTCTAGGCTAGGGGTTATACTTTACGTGCGTGTAGTGTGGCCCTCTGGAACATTCAAGTTTCAGCAAGGTCGTAACATGTAGTACCCTGTAGCTAGAGGCTATCTTGATAGAGGTCACAAGTGCCTTGTAACAGTCGGATACGTACCTTCCTTGAGGTACGGCTCTTCCGGGATTGCGCCGGGGGATTGTATAAGGTATAAAGAAGTGAAGAGCTCATGGGGCCTGCAGGCTACTTTGCTGGAGAGTCGCTCAGAATGAGAATCTTCGATTGCGCCCCACAAGACTTCAACAGTCCAACTATATTCAAACAACGGATACTGTTGATGGATGAAACCCTACACCACCTTAAGCCCCTAAAGTCCTAGGAATTACAGTAGTTTAGGGGCTCTAGGTGGTGCAAGATTTCTTCCAACAACAGATATCAGGCCTCAAAGTAGCTTGTCAGCAACCTAAGTGGACCTAAACTTTGGGTCAATCCCCCCTATAGTAATGTCTTCTTGATATGGAGCAGAGTTAATAGGGCCTTTATATACCTACAATAGTACCTTGTGGTACCCATTACTGGGTGGGGGGTTGACCCAACCCTAAACTCGAAACCCTAAGCCCTAAACCCTAAACCGTACACCCTAAACCCTTTTCCATCAGGATACCCAGACCTGGACCTTCCTTCAGTCGCCTCAAAATCTCAAAGACCTAGCGCAAATGGGGCTTTCTCCACATCGGGGATACCTGTTTGGGGGTCCCGCATACAAAGGGTTATAAGGTTTAGGGTTTCTGCTGGGGTCCTCCCATTCACGGAAACCTACAAAATTACAAACACCCTAAACCCTCAACCCTTACCCTGCCTAAGCAAACCCGTGTCGAATGGGCCTCTCAGAGTAGGGGTTTAGAGCTTAAGGTTTAGGGGTACTAGAATTCTGCATGGTGTGACCTTAATATACTACAGTACCATAACGCCCAAGGTATAGGTACTTAGGACTATGCAGGATTCGTCTATCCACTGTAGTATGGATCATTACTCTTGGGCTCCTTAAATATCTCTTATGTACTCCCTAGGCCCTAAACCCTAAACCCTATACCCTACAAAGCCGGATCAAGGGGTCCACATTAGGGGCCCATGGTTGGGACTCTTAGACATCGAAGAGGGTTTGGCACCTAGGCGCTTTAGAGGCCCTGGAAGGGGCGGCCTACAGCCTAAACTCTAAACCCTAAATCTCAGGGTTTAGGGGAGGCAATGGAAGAGACAAACCTGAATCAAGAAACTATGAGCTAATCTCCTCAACAACTAACCTCACTTTCGCGACACCCCTTAGATGTCTCTTAGCCTTCACGCTTTCTCCGCAAAGTCTCTCCCGGGCGCTCAAAACCTTGAGTCTTGGACTCGGGGTTTCGGAGGCTTGTGGGCTTTGAGAAATCTGTTCGCCCGTTCGAGTTAAGAGTCTGCGGTTTACGGTTGGGGGTTCAGGGTATAGTCCCCTTGACTAGATGGAATATGGCTTTGGGTATATGATAATAAGATCCCCATATACCCATATTCTATCTACCCAAGGGGGGACTATAACCCTAAACCCTAAACCCGAAATAGTAGTTTCCGTGTTCTTTTCCATTATCCCTATATAACCCCAATATTCTATCTACCCAAGGGGGGACTATTATTATACTGGTGGGGGATCCTGCAGGCTCGGAGTAGCTGCGCCTGTGACCTGCGCGAAGTCGACAAGCAACACTTCCCCACCGCCCCCCCTTTAAAAAAAAGAGAAAAAACTAACCTGCTTTGGAGGATGTATCCTTAGGGCTCCGAGTCTATATTACAGCTGAAATTTGGACCCCAAAATCCATGAATAAGACCTACAGTGGGCTGTTTGGAGCCTCAGGGTATAACTCGGGCTCTACGCTTTGAATCGAAAAGTCGCTTCTAGCTCCAGCAGCCAAGGAAACTTCGTACTCCCTACCTGGGCCCCAAAAATATGTAAAATAATTGCCTTTATGGCTACTATTATGGGTTTAGGGCTATTATTTTACATACTTTTGGGGTTCAGGTATTTTTTGCTGGTAAGTTGTAGAAGGGAACCCCGCGGTTTGGGGTTCGGGGGTTCATTGTATGTGTAACGGGTGCCTTGTGGAGAACAGGACATCATGAGGCCTACGAAATTTCTAGCTTCATCCATAAGGCAATATGGCCTGTACTAGCAAGCTGTAGATACTCCGGTTCAAGATACATTTACTATCCAAATCCTGTGTCAGCCTGCATGAAAGCCATAAGCAAGCCTAATACTTAGAGCAACCGTAGACCTGCAAAATATCACAGATACAGCAACATGATGTGCAAAACTTTTCTCAGGAGGGTAAGTCGTCAGAACGCCTAATATCCGTGAAGCAGGGAATATGCCTTAAACCTTGTTTTCGCATCCTAGTATCATGGAAGGGTGTATTCCTTAATCAAGGGATAGTGGGCTTTCTGGGCACTATTGTGGTAATCAGACCTAGACCCTAAACCCTAAACCCTAAACCTTAAACACTAAACCCTAAACCCTAAACCCTAAACTGGGCATTTCTAAGACAAGGTTTCTGAGGGCAAGGCCAAAGCAACACCATGCACCCAAAACCTCGGCTCCCAGGGCTTGGAGTTCAGGATTTGGGGTTTAGGGTTCAGGGCTTAGGGTTTTGGGTTCAAGCTTTAAGGCTTAGGGTTCAGGGTTTAGGGTTTAGGATTGAGAGGTCTTAGGGTTTAGTGTTCAGGTTTTATAGGCGAATACTGACTTTGAACAGGGGCTATTCGAGCAGGAACTATGCGTGGGCTCTCTATACAGGGCTATGGGGAGGTTGCCCAGGAGTATTACACGGATGTGGGATATATGAAGTTCTGGGTTTCAAAATTAATGGCCTCCGTTATTCTGGAGTCCCCATTATGAAGAAGATTACAATATTTCAAGGTCTATATTGGGGCCTGCAAACCACCAATTCCTAAACTGTAACCACAAACCCTGAAACCCAAATCCTAAACGCAAAGCCCTGAACACCGTTTGTGCTATAGTCTAAACTCCGAGTATCCCCGTTACAACCCCCTAGAATACTCCCCTACATAATCCCTAATCCCTAAACCCTAAATCCCCTACAAAATCTCCTTCGCGGACTTGAGACCCTAAACTCTACACCCTAAACCCTGTATCAAATAACACCTCTAAGGAGTTTAGACTGTAGTACATGTTGCCCCCTGCTCCCAAACCTCTAGGCCTAAACCCTAAATCCTACACCCCCAAACCCTAAATCCCCGCACCCTAAATCCCAAAACCCTGAATCCTAAATAGGCCCCCTGCAGCATCACGAAGAGCGTGGCAACAGAGTGCACCATCCGCGGTAGCGAGAGGCAGTTTCTGGCAGAGCTTGCCTCGTTTAGGGTTCAGGAATTAGGGTTTACGGTTTAGGCTTGGGGTTCAGGGTTTAGGGTTTAGGGTTCAAGGCTTTAGGATTTAGGGTTTAGGATTTAGGGTTCAAGGCTTAGGGCTTCGGTTTGGGGGTTAAGGGTTTCACTTTCTCGGCTATGGGCTCTTGATGCATGCGCGCGTGTTGCACAAGGGCAGGCTTAAATCACTAGAACCGTGTTGCTTAGGTGGAGGGCAATGGCCCAAACTTAATTTCATCATACATTCACCACCAGACATCCCCATTGATGCCCAATACACCCGCAATGTAGTGTGTATATGTGCGCATACGTACATATAAGTATATACGAGCTACGGTCGAAACTGGTATTCAAGCTAATGTGGTGCCGTCGCTTCACATGGGTTTTGTGCCCAAACTGTGATTGTGGAAATTTGGGGG